>JARHVA010005043.1:1047500-1050000 GCA_037957365.1 Torreya grandis | reverse complement strand
TTGCAAAAAATATTCCTCTTTCTTCTCTCTCATCTCTATTTTCCATAACCTACCTCTATTCTAAAAATGCCATCATATTTTATTATTTACATAGCCATTTGCATGCCACTCAAAACCCCTAATCTCATGGCGAACCATTTTCCATCCATAAATTCCCCAAACATGACTCACACAACACTATAAATTCCTATAATGACTAACAACTCATAACTTCTACTTCTAAAACAACATAATCTTGTTACCATCCTAACACAACTCGTAGTCTAACCCTAGCTCTTCTATCTTGCATGGATCAAACAAGTAAAATGGAATGTTGACTCCTCAATTAGGGTTGACAAAAGAATTTATCAATAAACATAATAATTCTTTTAATATTTTTAATGCATATCCAAAATTTAAGCATTAGTCAACATAAAGTTTCATACCCGATTTATTCCCTTAGGTATTCAAAAACCATGTCACCTTAGGTACCACAATAATATCCTTCACCTAGGATATAGGCTAGTTAATGCTTATAAAAAACCATTTGTAATTGACTACAAATGTAATTTATTTCCATGCCATTTATAAATATTTTATAATTGTTATGTTTCTATTAAATGTTTTCAAGTACATGCTAGGAGTCATGTAGTCAACAATTCACAAGTAAAGTCATGTAAAAGACATATATAACCGTAACATTCCATAACGTAAACAACATAGTAATCATAAAGAATAATAACAACAAATATGACCAAAAAACATCTAATCATTTATCAAAAACCAATCAACATGATCAAGCATGAAATAACCAAAAAAACTAAAATTAGATCAAACATGTAAGTATTCAATTGTAAATAATCATGTATTTAAGTGTACTACATGGTGTGTGTATGGTTCTTTGGTGTTGGTAACACCCTCCCTGATGATACTCTACCTTGATAATTGTTTGGAGAGTGTAATATATCCTAAATCCACATCACAAATGTAAATTATAGTTATCATGTAACAATAAGTATCAATAAAAATTCTACTAAAGCATAATAATACTGAACAAACATAATCCCCATAGATATGAAACTCATGTACAGATAACCAATAAGTAATGAATCACATAAAAATAATCATTATATGTATATCCATACATCAATATAAATGAAAATATTTTTTTAAAATATTAATTAAACATCATTAACCCCATTAATATTTGTTTAATGATCAAATCAAGTTTAATGAGAAAATTGGGATGTAACAATATATGTCATGCAACTAAGCTCGCCCAATATCTAAATTAATTTAAATCTTTTAAATATGTAATATTACTCTAAAAATATTATTTTTGTTCATATAGTATTATGTCTCTATCACAATCCCACTATAAGAACCCCATTTTTAGATGATGGTCATGTCTCATAAGTTACTCATATAAAAAAAGTAAATTATATCATGTCTTGTATAATGACAAAATCATGTATAATCAAATAAAAATGTGGAGAGTAGGTAATCATGTTAATATGTATGTCATCAAGGCATCCATGTAACATATTTAATGAAATTAATATAGGTTCCATGTATACAAATCCATATCAATGTAACACACAATAGTGACAATCACTTAATTAATTTAATTAAATAAGACTACACAATAAGGGTGGATGATATGAATCATGTCACCATATAGCCTAAAAAATATCAACAATTAGAGTTATACATAAGTCCAAGCACACATATAAGGGGCATGAATGTTTCATGATAGATAAGGATAAGGGCCACATGCAAAGGATAAAACAATGTTGAAAATAAGGGACATAAATATGTTACATAAAATAAGGAAAAGGGGTAAATGCAAGGTACTTAAATATTTCATAAATAAGAACAAGGGCCACACATAATAGACAAGCATAACTAGATTATAATAGAAGAGATTAAAAACATCAATGTAACATAGAACACATAAAGACTAGTCTACACCATCCTTATATATCAATGTTGCATCATAGAAGATAGCATATCTATGTAACACTATGTAAGATATATGAAACTAGAAAGACATTTTTAAGCAATATATGTACCTCAACATTGTAAATACATCATATAATTATAAAACATGTGATAGTGAAGCATATGAAATAAAATACCTAAGTATTGGCATGGCCACTGGGTAGAAGAGAATACAAAATATATGTTTCCATGTTTAAATTATATGCCCTATATCATACTCATATATTATGAAATGCATGTGAGTAAAAAAATAAAATGACATATACCAAGTAGGTGATAAATAAGATATGTATATAACATAATTTATAAATCATGCCATGCTTTATGTCTTGATTTTGAATATTTTAATTAAAGGTAAAGTGCATGTTTTGATTGCTTCCCATCCCAATTACAAAAAATAGGCACAAGCACACAACATATGAATTTTTGAATGATTTTTTTATTTTGTTATTTTTTTTGTATTGTTAAGAATTTATCATGAAAACATTAATAAATTCCAAGTATAAAGACTTCAAAAATA
>JARHVA010005043.1:1035000-1042500 GCA_037957365.1 Torreya grandis | reverse complement strand
ACTTACATAGTCCTCTACAATGGTTCAAAAATATATGAAAGTGGTCCAAAAATATTATAATATATTAAATTTCATTGAAACCTATATAATGAAAATAATGGAATTATACTAAAGGAAATGTTGTATACAAGCATTTTCTCTTCAAAACCCTAAAATAGGGTTTTCTATGACTATAAAAGGATGAGAAGGTCTAAAATTAATTTACAAACTTTATAACTAGTATAAATAGTATATTAATATTTATTTTTGGATAAATATCCATTATAAACCTTTTAAAAACATTTGGCTTTCCTTTTATTACCTCTGTTCCATGTTAGACTCAAATGTTGACTTATTGTATGTAGAAATATAACACTATATGTGACTAAGAGAGACACATTTATCATTTTAATATTTATAAAGGTTTTATCATCATTTTTAATACTATTTTAGGTTTTTATCAACCTCTTACACTTTATTAAATCGTTTTATCCTCTATAAACTCTTTATTTGATCCTTTCTCACAAAATATCATGTTGATTGTGCATAGGCATATATGTCTAGTTAATTTGTTATATAGGCTATATGTATATAAAAAATTCTAATCACAATATAAAATTAATAATTTTTTGATAAATATTACTAATTTTATTATCAACTTCAATTCAAACATGATCCCTTTATCAAAATTATTGTTAAGAGCTCCTAATTACGATACAGGCAATATATAACATTATGACAACTTTTGTAAATGAAACCCTTACTCAAAAATTATCGACAATAAAAAATGATTACTCATAATTCAAAAAAATATATTAAATATTATCCAAATATAAAATCCATTCTCAAATAATCTCTTTACTCATTTCTCTTTACTCACATTTAGACTGTGTGAAGGCGTTAAACAACACAATCCTAGTATGCTATAAAAACCCTATATATATTAAATCAATTGTATCAAAAATTGTAACCTTTAGAATATTTTATATCCAATCAATATTATGAATTTTATACCATAAATTTAGTCCATTTATGATCCTATTTTACAAAATATATGCTTCTGCTTAATGTTCTAACACATAATTACTTATAAGATGAGGTTTTAGGCCTGTTTTGATTTTCATAACCATATGAGTGAATAGAAATAATTATAAGAAAATGAAATATATAAAAAATAATTAATAAAAGTCACTATTATTCCAAAATGTCAAAATAACTTCTTGATCAAGGTTCTTGTTACATATTTTGCTTGCACATTCAACCTCATTACTCACATAAAACAAAACATGTCAATAGGTTTCTCTTCAAAAAAAGAACTGTGTATTTTTTCTTGGGGTTTGTAAATTATTTTACACTTTAATATCAACCCCTATTCTTATACACTTTTTCCTCTCAAATTAATCTTTCTCAAAAATAATTATCTCCTCAAAAGGACTCCAAAAATGACCATAACTAATTCTCAACTTCCCTTGGTACGTTGAGAATGCTAACTATCACCAAGATAACCTATCTTGTGCACCTTGTATGATTTGAGACACTTTTTACCATATATTAAAACCTAACCAAAAAATTATAACCTTTATATCTCATGAAAAAAGATTGAAATCTCTTAAACTACACAAAAACATTTGAAAATTCAAACCAAAATTTTGGCAAGAAAATACCAAACCTTGTCAAAGTTGAATTTGTCCACTTCATAATTCATGTAAGTGACTCTTGACTAGATAAAATGAGCAAAAAAACTAAATTAAGACTCAATACATGTAAAAATAAACCATATTTACAATTTTAAAACTAAACATACTACCAAGGAGCAAGTAAATAAACTTTCCCATGATAGTTATAAATGTTTTGACTTTGATTTTATTTACAACATCTTTATTCCACCTAGATCCCAAGGTATGTTTTATACTCTTAGTCCTCTTGGATTATTTATCATACTTTTTATGGATCTTATTTTGTTATTCTCTATCTTTCTCTTCCTCTTACTTTGTTGCTTCAATCTATTCATGGGTAGCTATTGCTCATTTCTTTTCCTCTAATAACCTACACATGGAACAAAAATTTCAATAAAATACACTACTTGTTTTATTTCTTTAAATCTTCCTTGTTCCTTGGTTTCCAACTCTTCATCCTCTTATCTAAAAATTTCCTCCAAATCTAACTCATCTACCATGATGCTTTCTTTATCTCCTATGAGACTTAAATCCACTAATCCTACCATGATATGCTGCCATATATCTTCTTCTTCTATGGTGTGCTTATCCTCATCACCTCATTTTCCATTGGTGAAAAATAAAACACCTTCACCTACTAAAACTTAGTTATTTCAAGCATGTCAACATGTGCTTCATCTTCCTTCTCTACTGCTACACCTTCTCATGTGTCTAATACTTCTTTTTATGTTGTTATACCTTCTTGTCTTTCCATCAACACATTCACTACTTTCATTATGATCTCATATAATGAATCTTCAATAATATTCAATTCATAATACTCATTAAACACAACATGAAAACTATTACCTCATGATTTTTAGTTCTCCTCCATGATTACTTGACTAAACTTTTCCTCTTTATTTCTCATCATGAGGCATGATGCTACTACACATTCTCTCTCTCTTCTTATCCATCATCCAATGGGTCACCCTCTTTAAGGTAGAATATGATTAAATCTACAAACTCTATTGTCTAATCAAATTAGTATTCATCATTAGCATGTTTCTCATTCTTCCAATCATCTTCACTTGTATACAAACATTTAAATAATTTATTAGTAATAATTACTTGATGCTTGTTTTCCTCCTTGTTTCTCTCTTTAGGATAATATGATTTCATATTTTTTCTTCTTTTCTTGTCCATCAATTGCTTCAGAGGCTATCTCACTTTTTTCTTTATACACACTTGGAATCTTGGTCTCAACTCTTTCAATATTTTTTATATCCTTGGCATTACCCCCTTCATCTCAGTTATCTCTCTCTCTATCCATCTTTTCATTACTTACATCCTCTTCTTGTCTACCTTATTTTTTTGTAATTATTCACACATCAAGTCCATCATATTTAATATCTTTTTTCTTCTTGACAAGTCTTCCATATTGTCCTCTTGACCATTGATTTGGTCTCTCACTTGAATCTTTCTCTCTCAGATTCAATCTCTTCTTTTCTCCTCACTTGGAACTTCTCTCTTATCTTACCTCTAGGAATATAAACTCTATCTCAAGTTTACATATTAGCTCCTCTTTTGATATTATCAATATCTCTTCTCTTTATCTTTAAGACTTCTTGGCTTAAGGGATATGCCACATATCTTCTCTTTTAATTTTATCTCACATATATTTATACCTATCCATAACTATAGCCTCCTAACTTTATATATCTATAATATTCATTAGTGTATTAAAAATATCATCTTCTCAAACCAACATTCAACATATACTCAAAAATCTCATCATAACATGCAATATGTCCTCAATACTATGTATTCACAAACCACCATATTCAAAATCACAAATCATACCTCAACTCAAAATACTCATGCTTTGATACCTCATGATGTATAGTTCATCATTTTTTTGACTTTAATGCATGAAAATAAGAATTCAAAAAACTCATTTACCTTTACTTTGTATCCACCTATCCTTGACTTTGCTTTGTCTTATTTCTTTCCTATAATCTTTTATCTCCAATTCTTTGTCTCTAACTTGGTACCCTACACACATCTACATATTATTCATTATATTTCCTTCCTACCATGCTCATGTTGTTCCCATTAAAATATTCATTTCACTTAGCTTACTTAATGCTTTCATCCTTTATTATTTTATATCACTTTGTAATATGGCTAAAAGCACAATCTAGGTTTCCTATATATTTAAAATGTTTCTTTACATTTAGTCTTGTTCAACAACTCCTATCAGACTTCTTCCTCAATCCAAAAATTTCTTAAGGAACCCTTAAAGACATTCATTGTTTGCTATTTTGTCACAGGGCTCTAATAGTATCCCTTTTATTCTTATTTTGTAGGGTATAGTCAAGTACAACCCTAAATTATAAAACTAAAATCACATACATATAACCTTTTTATCAACTTGATATATATAAATTTTTAATCCTTATCTCTAGAGTTTGATCACTTTTTCAATCCCTTTTTGGCCACTATTTAGGCCTATTAGATCATTTTCAACCTACAGCCTACATAGTCCTCTACAATGGTTCAAAACTATACTAAATTATCCCAAAACTGATATAATATCTTCACTTGAATTGAAACTTATCTAATGGAAAATCTTGAGGTAATTCCACTAGAGGAAATATTGTATACAAGCATTTTCTCTTCAAAACCCTAGAACAGGGTTTTCGATACCTATCAAAGGCTGAGAAGTTCTAAAATTTGTTTCCAAATTTTATAACTAGTATAAATAGTATAAAAATATTTATTTGGGGCTAACCAAACATTATACATCTTTTAAAAAAAAATTGTATTCAACTTATTACCTCTGTTACATGTTAGACTTAAAGGGTGATTGATTGTATGTAGAAATATAGAACTTGATGTGCCTAAGAGACAAATTCATCCTTTTAATATTTATACAATTTTTCTAACCATTTATAATATTATTTTGTGTTTTTATTGACATATTAAACTTTATTTAGTCATTTAATCCTCTTAAAACTCTTTATTTGATCATTTTTTACAAAATATCATGTTGACCATGCATAGGTATACAAGTCTAGTTACTTTATTAAATAAGCTATATGTATATAAAACCTTATAATAAAAATAGAACATTAAGAATATTTAAATAACATATTAATAATTTTAGTATTATATTTAATTCAAAAATGATCCCTTTATCAAAATTATTTCTTAGAGTTCTTGATTACTTATACATGCAGTATAAAACATTATTCCAACTTTTGTAAATGAAACCCCTACTCAAAAATCCTGGACAAAAATAAAAGGCTTACTCAACCTTAAAATAAATATATTAAATATTCTTAATATATAAAATAACTTCTCAAATCACTCTCTTTACTCATTTCTCTTTGCTCGCATTGACATTGTGTGAAGGCCTTAAACAACATAATCTTGGTACGATATAAAAACCTTATATATATTAAATCACTTGTATCAAAAAAAAATTTAGAAGATGTTATATTCACTCACTATTACACACATTATACTATCCATTTAGTCCATGTATCATCTTATTTGTCAAAATATATGGATTTTCTTAATATTCAAACATAAAATTATTTACAAGATGGGGTTACAAACCTATTTCGATTTTATTTACCATATGAGTGAAATATATTCATTATAACATAAATAAATCTATAAAACATAGGGAATAAAACTCAATACTATTTCATGATGAAAAAATCATGTCTTTATCAAGTTTCTTGTTACATATTCTACTTGCACATTCAACCTCATTGCTCACATAAAGAGTATAGAACCTATCAATAGGCTTGTCTTCAAAGAAATAACTATAGACTTTTTTCTTGGGGTTTATCAAATTTTTAAACTTCTAGATCAAACCCCATTATTCTATAGTCTTTCCTCTTGAATTAATCTTACTTAAAAATAATTATCTCCTCAAAAAGACTCCAAAAATGACCATAACTAACTCTCAACTTATTTTGGTAGATTGAGAATGCTAACTTCCACCAAGATGACTTATAATGTGCACCTTGTATGGGTTGAGAAACTTTTTTCCACCTAATACAACCTAACCACCAAACTATAGCATTGAGATCTCATGAACCAATATTAAACTATCTTAAACAACACAAAAGCATTTAAAATTTCAAACCAAAATTTTGGTGGGAAAATGCCAAACCATGTCAAATTTGAATTTGTCAAGTTACTAGTGCATGTAAGTGACTCTTAACAACCTAAAATGACCAAAAATAATAATTTAAGACTAAAGACATGTAAAAATAAACCATATGTACAATTGGTAGGTGATGTTCTTACATCAAACATACTAACCCCTTTCACAAAAATCCTGATGTGAATTCCTCAAATCCTTTAGAATTAATTCATAGAGATGTTGTAGGACCCTTTGAAGGTGTATCTCTTAATGTTATTTTTTTCACTATCAATTTTAGTGATGATTATAGTGGAATGATTTGGTCATATTTCATTAGAAATAGATCTGATGTGTTGTCTAAATTCAAGAATTTAAATGTTTTTGTTGAAAATGCATCTAATTTTTTTATTAAGAGATTAAGAACTAATAATGATGGTGAATATATTACTAAAGATTTTTATTCTTTTTACATTAGTTATAATATTCAAATAGACTTAAAAAATCCCTCTTCCCCTCAACAAAATTGTATTGTTGAAATGAAAAACCAAACCATTATTAAGATGGTCAAAATAATGTTGCATGTTGTAAATTTTCCTCCTACTTCTTATGGGATGATGAGTTGAATACTATTATATGTGCTATGAATAGATTAACTAATTAATATTCATATTTTATACTTCAAAATACATGTATACTCATTTTATTTTATTTGATTCTATAAAACTATTTTTTTTTCTACTTAAGGAGATACATACTATACTGATAGTGTCTCATATACAATATATTTTTTAATAAAATGATTTAGTATTGATTATTGAAAATACATATTACAATTATATTTCAATAGATATATTTATCTTAGATGATAAATTAAGTAAAATACATAGATATTATATATTTTTAGTTTATTCAAAAAATAAATACATTATATGAATAACATCATACTTAATTTGATAATATAATCATGTTTAGATATTGAATTTGGTAAGATTATGCTCAATGAGTTTAGATATTTTTTGTTTTAATTGATGAGATACTCTGATTTAATTTTTTTATCATTTGATTGTTTATACTAATATCCTTATATGAATTATTTTATAATAATATATGTAATGAAATTCAAGTGTAAATGGAGTTTGTATTATTACCTCTTCATCATTTACTTTACTAAGCATCCTATTCTTACATATCTAAACTTATCTATTTTAGTCTAATAATTTTTTTATTGGATGATGGCATTTCATTTTAAAATTATCCATATTTGATATATGATAAGTTATACCTCAATATTTTATTAAAGAATATTTAACTTTAAATGTTTCTATAAGAATCAAATGATAAAATGATTTATTGATAATAGGATATCTAATGTTTGGTTAAACAAAATATTATATTATTAGTAAATTATTATATGCACATTGCATGATAGTTGTGGATGCTCATCTTATCAATATTGGAGACGTCCAATAGTGAAGTGAAGATAATAATTTATGTTTTTTCACTAAAATTTTAATCAAAGTAGTCAACATATTCACCTTAAATGTGATTTGATTGTTTTAACTATGTTTTACCCTAGAAAAATTTATGTCATATTTTTTTTTATTTGGTTATTATGATTCTAACCATACTATTCTATCATGAATATATTTTTGGATATGTGTTTAAGTTTTGTGTAGGTGCACAACACCAATAATTTAACCATAT
>JARHVA010005043.1:980000-1030000 GCA_037957365.1 Torreya grandis | reverse complement strand
TTTAAATTATGAGAATAATTATATAAAAACATTATTATAGTAAATTTCATAATAGGCACTCTCATGTTTTGACAAAAGTTCTCACATTTTTAGTAGCATATTGAAAGTAACATATTTGCTTACACTAATTACTAGAGTTGTATTCTAAAGTATTATTGCATTTCCATTCTCGATCAAAGGCTGAAATAAGTGAATAAAAATTTATATTTTAATATCACCATGTCATATATATCTATATAATAGAGAAATATATTTCCCTAAGGCCATTTTGGCAAGGTAGGTAGCCCTCAAATTACATGGACTTTTTTTTAGATAACTCAACCATTACCATTACCCCATTTTTTCCCCTTTTGTTATTGTATTTTTATCTAATGGATGTGTATGAAAATAGGGTTTTTATATTTATATTATATGTGAATTCAAAACATAAATTATGAAAGTGGAAACAAATATTTTTGAAGCTTTTGCATCTCTTGGGTAAGTTTCTAATCTTCACTACCGATGGATAAAATCAGCCAATAAGGATGAGATCGACCTATACCTATTTGAGTCTTTCAATAATATATTAAGATAAAAATAACCACATAATATTTAAAAATTAAAATTATAATCACTTCACACATTCTTCATTCAATACATTAACTTACAAAAATTATGGAATGATGAGGTCAACATACTGCCACTTTTGAAAAATGAGGACCCTTGTACAATTTCATTAATTATGTTATAAATTGACATTAAAACTAATAAATAATACATTATTATAATATCATGGTTCTCATCATATTCAAATTTTTCTTGTAAAAATTAATTTTTATTTAACTTTATCTAATGTTGTTAATGTTTGCCTTTTGTATTTTCATGTTGTAGGATTAGAAAAGTCCCAATTATGTGAATAGTATCCATGGTTTTATATATTGATGCCAATATTAAATATTTATTTTGATCAAACTTTGATCTTTTAATTAATTAATTGAATGTATGTTTAAATCATGTAAAAACCTTGGTCTAATATGTTTTAACCTAGGTCCTTTTTAAATATATTTAAATTTACGTGGGATCAAATTTGTGTAGGAACATTTCATATGAATTAAGCTTAGATTAAATTTTATCCTAAAGTTCTAATCATGTTTATCAACATGACTAAGATCTTAATCTAAAATTTTATGATAAGTATTTTACATCCTAAAACATCACCTAGTCTATTTTATTGTTCACAAGGGCTAATTAAATGCAAGGGAATTTTTATTATATTTTAAGTTTTATTCTAAATTTATAATCATGCTTATTAACATGAACAAAACCTTAGTATACAACTTAATCTTAAGTTTATCTATATTACCCAAACCCTAACTTAGTCTATTTTGATTACCCGTAGGAATGAATCAATGTGAAGATATAGGTGGTGAGATCTTAGAGCTTAGAAGGTAGATTCATGGTACGTGAGCATGCAATCAATTCAAATTATAAAATCTCTTGAGATTGAATGTGATAATGATAAATGTCACAATTATGATGAGAAAGTAATAAGATCTAATGGCACAGATCAATGCCAATAGGTCAATGTCTATAGAAGAATTTGAGAGTGACAAATGTCACAATCTAGATTACTTAGAAAAAAATTAATGGTCCATGTTTAGTTAGATGTAAAAATAATAAAATCAAGTGGATCAATATTGATGGAGTGCATTGATCCATGCAAAATAAATCCAATAATGCAATATGACATAGAATTATCAAAGGGAACATAATAAATGCAGTAGTGATAAGTGTCACAACCATAATGAATTAAATAGAGATACACCAATGGATTTCAATCTTCTAGATCCATATCTATAGAGAATGATGGGTTAAAAATTCTAAGAACTCAAATCTAATGAGAGGATGCCACATGGCACAAAGACATTAAGTGATGAAGAGTTTTTTAAATCTATACATAGAGCCCATAAATCTATCAAGTGGAAAAATCTCAAGAGATAAAATATAAGATGAATGATTCATGATAGAGTTAAGGCTAGGAAGACTTTTTAGAGATCAATGATGAAAATTAATCAAGCTCTAGTATTTCACGTAAAGGTGAAACGTGTCTAAAAATGATAAATAGTCATATTTTAAAAACTAATGAAGAATATGACATGGTGATTCCATATAAGAAATACAAGTTAGATTGAAAGATATTATAGATTCAGATGCAAGAAAGTTATAAATGTGCAATCTAAACATAATCTAGGTCACATAAGCTCATAGTTTGAACTAGATGATTCCATTAGATACCTATATAAAACTTCATAAAATCCCTAAGCATATAAATTTCCCTAATTTGTCTCTAATTCCACTATAATCGATCCTATAAGATTGGATTATTTTTTACAACTATATAATTTTATCAATATTATAACAATGGCATTGCATAAGCATGTTTCAAAGGAAGATGTAGAGCTATATTAACAATAGATGTTGAAGGTCATATTTTCAAGGATACCATCATTACTACTACCTTGAACATAGGAGATAGTAATTAGTCAAAATTATTGTACATTGTCAAAAACTAGCTAGTTATCATTAGGGAAGAAGAGAAGAATCTCACAACCAAAAGGTTCTATGATGACATTGTGGTAATCCAGATGGCCAGTCTACAATATGCCACTACAAAACCTAAGGTAATTTATTTAATTAATATTATTTCTCTCATTTTTAAGGAAACTAATAGATAAAAGGGTGTGATAATTAAATAACATAATCACAAGAAAGAACAAAATTTTATTGCAACCCTTTCCATATGGTTAGATTTTGTGAACTAAGTCTTTTAGATCTCACTAAAAACATTCCTATCATCTAGTTTAAACTAGGGGTTAGAAAGATAATGATAATGTTGAAAAAGTTGTGTGGAAATGCAACCACTACATATGTAGACCTAGTATGACTCCCCATGGTATACTTTATTATTGAAAACGTAATTTTACCTCCTTTAGATGAGATAATTAGTATCTCATGGAGTATACAAATCTATGTAATTAGGAATAAGAGGAAAACTCAATCCTAGATTATGTCTTACCTCTTACATTCCTTATGTGAAAAAATAAAGACTCCTAACCAAAGGAAATGGTCTCTAAATGGAACCTAGATCATTTCATAGTATAATTCAAAGTTTCACATCTTTAAATATAGGGATCATATTTAGTTCATATTTGATTATGTCTACCCATCTCTAAATGAGGCTATAACTAGAATTACTATGGAGATATTAAGCCCTCTAATCAATAAATATATATAATAAATGGAATATATATGGTTGTATCTATATTTTATAGTCATTGGGATTACGGGAACTCAAAACTCGCTTATCAAGCTACCTATCCATGTTCTTGATAAGTTGGTTGAGTAAGAGGTAGCCTAATAATTATTCCATGGTGTTGAAAGTCTTTGTAAAACTATAAAGAATGGACTCCTTCAAAACCTCCTTATGACTATTGGTGAGATAACCTTCAGACAGTGTGATCACATTTAGGTAACATGAAAGCATAAATGGTCCTTTAACCTACATATTGATGAACTTAGATAGTGGGACCCATATGGAAAGGTTAAAGATCATTTGAAACACAAAAGGATATTTAATGTTCCCTTTTAACATGATCCTAATGCCTTTGATCCTATATACATCAATGCATCTTCATATTTTCAAATCACTAGAAGGATGAAGGAACATAACCTAAAACTCAAGTCTAGACTAGAAACAAATCAAAAGGTGGATGAAAGATCGAAATCGGGTTGAAGATAATACCATTTGATAAGTGGTGAATATTATAAACTCCAAACCAAAAAGATATAAATATAACATAATCCTGAAGAGAAGAGGCCAACGGAAGCAAATTCAAGTGAAATAGCTTCCATCTCATCAGCTAATGAACCTCCCAAATCAAAAAAATAAGAGTCACATCAATAAGGAGTTACATATGATAGGTATAAATCCTTAAGATTCTATTAAGGATGTATTAAATATGTTATATATGAAATAAATAAACTTAGATGAATAATTCAAGACAAGTGTCGAGGAAACTAAGGATGACAAAGGGAAATATTTGGACTTGGTTCCTATTGACACTCCAAAAAAAAAGTTGAGTTGGCGATTGTTTCAAAAGCAAAGAAACCCAAGGTTACTATCACTACTAATTTATGTGAAGTTAATGTTTTTAATTAAGATAAATTTTTATATGGACCACTGATTCTATAATGGTTCTTGTATGAACCTATATTGGAGAGAGTGCCCACTATGCATCATCCTTAGGCTATGATGAAGGCTATTAACATTCATATGCATAAAGAGCTTAAGCTATGGATAGTTGCTTTGAAAGAGGAGGATATAATAATATTAGTTACACCAAGTGATTTAGAAGATACAACACAATTTGGTATCCCTATCCCATAACTGACTCAATCTATAGCTGGAGTAAAATTTTATCCAAAAACTACTAGCTTGCAAAGAGTGACAGAGAAGAAGGTCATGGTAGGAGGTGAATAAATCACATATCAAAAGGTGTTAGAGGTACAATAATTGAGAGGGGATGAATTAGTGAGTCCAAATAATCCAACATAAACTTTAATCCTAAAAAAAACTTAATCTTCATGAATCATACACATCATTCATAATAATGAGCAAGAGGGATAATGCAAGATCAATCATATACCACATGACATATGTGGGAAAACCTTTTGGGGTAGAAAACCCACTACACCTAAAATTATAATATTATCTTATAAAAATTAAAACAAATTTAGACCAACTATAATTGATGAAGGAAATATAATCCCTTTTTTAGTGAGACTACAATCTAATAAGCTGCTATAAGACCTATCTAGCTGAACTGCCACAACAACTAGACCTTTTTCAAGTTTCGTCTTGCAATGATGATACAACTCCCTTAGATGCTAAGCTACCAAAACAAAACCTATAAACAACACATATATTTAACATTTATTTATTGTAAATCTAAGGGAGACATTAATTATATTATCTCTCTTCAACTCTACACACTTAATGTATCCAAAGATAACCTTTGGATAACCCTAGACCTCTTTGCTCATATTGAACCTAAAGAAGAACTATTATAAGATTGAAAACATGAACCAAATTTCCTACAAATATTACTTAATATTATCTACTCATCAACTCATATAATAGGTATTGTATCTCTCCTTTGCTCCATAAAACACACACAAGCCTCTCTCCAAGTCGCACTCACATCTTAAAATCGTAATCTTTGATTTCACTATATATAGAGAATTCAAAATTATTACCACCCTGGTCATCCATTATTAATTTATTAGCCATTAATTCATCTATAATATAAATACACAACTTTACAATTTTCATAAGTCATCCATAACATCTATGGGTCACCCTTAAGTAACTACAACAATCAAATAGGCCCTTGTAGCCATTATACATCTGATGAAGACCTATTCACCCATTTATCACTTCATGAAGCAAAAAAATAACATAATACCACTTTAAATTACATTATTCCACACCTTATTTCCCATTATACATCTTCAAATGATCATAGTCAACTCTTCTCACCTCTATATATGCTCAAATAACTCAAATATTGACCTGGTACATAAGAACATCATGAATGATTACATAGTCAAATTATTAAGCTGTGTTCATATTGTTTACAAATATTAAAACATTAACAATTCAAAAAAATTATCCTAACTGATTATAAAATACTACTTAATATCTAATTCATTAATAGATATCAAATCAATCTCAAACAATTTTCTCAGATAACTTGCAGAATACACATGAACACATAGTCAAATATGAAACTTCATAACTATAAATTTAAACACTTTAAGATATTAAATTATATAATTTTATATTCACCTATGAATCATATACAATTTCACTTTTTACACCATGAGAAAATTCCACATATATGAAAAGATGTAGCCAAAATATAGAGCATTGGTTTTTCCTTTGCAAATTC
This sequence comes from Torreya grandis, assembly GCA_037957365.1. NCBI lineage: Eukaryota > Viridiplantae > Streptophyta > Pinopsida > Cupressales > Taxaceae > Torreya > Torreya grandis. The sequence continues at coordinate 1,024,010 of JARHVA010005043.1, read as the reverse complement.
AAATATTCAAAAGCAAACAATCATAGTTAAACCTCAAGCACTACACTTTCATCTCATGTCCTCAACAATTAAATTTAAAATGTATGATATATATATATATATATATATATATATATAATAATTAAATCTATATTTACTCAATTTAATCATCGAACACTTTAACCCATTTGACTTACTTCATACCGTAGATCTAAATGTATGAACTTTTATGAACTGTTGATCCTTGGAAAAAGTTTGATCTTTATCTCTACTCAGTGTTAAAAATTTAAATATTTAACAATATAAATTATTATTAAAATATTTGATTGATTTTCTTCATTGATGGTGTGCAGACTTTACTTGTGTAAATTTGACTATGGGAACCTTTCTTATCTGCTTGGAAGGCCAACTTTGCACAATCATAACTTTTGTCTTGTTCACTCGCATGTTCTCAAATTTGGACCATATGATCTACTCACATAGAATAATATAACCATATAAAAATATTCCCATATAAACATTAAATGTGTGTGATATAATGACATTAAATTTACCACTCATTTTTTTTCCATAGAGTCAACTGTGTCAAAATTATTTTTGAGGCCAATTTTGAACATGCTTATCTTTTGTCAAGCTTCAGAGATTGACCTAAAATTTATCTCAAATTAACTAGGTATAAAACTAAAAATACCAATATTATGACATTTTATTTAAATTTACACATTTATAAGATATTCCACCATCAAATTACTTACTCAACTTGTCTTACCACATTGCAAATTTGCTTATGGGAAAACACTGTCAAACTACTTGGGAGCCCAACTTTGCACTTGCATATGTTTTGATGAACTTGAATGAATGATATTAAATTTATAAAAAATAAATTAGGGATAAATTATATAACAAAAAATATGACCAACTCTACTTGATGCATCGACATGTGGTAATGGTGACATCATCAAACTACCTACTTAGATTTTCTACCACTAGATTCAAAATGTCTAGATGACAATAATGATCAACCAAATGAAATTAAATCATACACACGAGAATTAAAAACATTTAAAACATCTTAGGTATCTTTTCCACATCCTAAACACACCATAATCATCCTTGAACATCTCTAATAATGCCAAAATTGAAGATCAACCAAGCATTCTTAAAGTATATTAAGATAAGTACATTGCACACTTTGTCATTATCACTTATATTATCAAGGCACTTCATCCACTCACCTATAAAACTACATGACATCAATAAAAACTCTCCAAAAAATCCCCCTTTTACATTGATGTCAAAAACCATCATAAATATCAATATACATCTCACCTTCTTTCTCTCTCTTTAAGCACTCTAAAAATAGGAATGACCTCCCCCTTTGACACAATGACAAATTGGGTAGAAAATGATACTAATAACCTAAAAATACAAAAAATATGAGAGTAACACCTTATAAATATGATGAAAACTCCCCCTTACCTTGATCCTACCTTGTCTTGCCTTTAAAAATTCATCTTATTCCAAGCCAACACTCTCTACAACCAAGTATTGAAACTAATGAAGAAAGATCACATAAAACCACTAGAATTTTATGGAACACATAAACAAGCATATAAGTGGGACTCCACCTAATATTTTTTTATCCATTTCACATATTGAGCATCTTTAGATCTCCACACACCATGAAGAATTACCACACATGCTTACTAGTCTTTTCTCTCAAGCTACCTCAAGAATCAGCAACAGAACTTCACATCACTCACTAGTTAGGAAACATGCTCTTATATAATTTGATAACTCTATTTAAAACACTCATGCCTTTCTCTTTTGGATAAACTAAGCAAAAGCAACACATCTTCATTACTAGGCTTGTGTAAACTCTTTATATCCCTACCTGGAACTTGTAGAGCCCACAAATTTTAGTAGACACATATTCAAGACTCTAAAATTAATTCATAGATAACTCTCATATGCCATGTCAGACACACTAAATTTCATTACATAGATCGTCTTCTGCAACATACTTCCTTCACAAACCTATTAGATAATTAAGCCTCCATCTTGACAAAAATATGAATAACTTGAAATAAATAAACCTTAAGATCGTTTTGAATATTTATTTGATAACCCATTTGTCCCATTAAACCTATTAATAAGTTTGAAAGATAAAATCATAAGACATACCACTTTTCTAGCAAAGCTCATAACCCTAGAAACTCAAAATAAAGAAGCTCAACAAACCTCTTTTTGGTCAACGTCCCACTTCAAAAATTATTTCACACTTGTAGACAAAAATCACAAACTTATGGAGAAAAATTTATCCTTCATACCTTTGGAAACATTGAATTCCTATAACACATTTTAGGCTTACTTACCTTTACACACAAACTATGAAACCTAAGAGCACAAAAAATATCCTCAATTGGCATTAAACATACCATTAGACCAAAAAGAGACCCAGAGATAATCATAATGAAATTAATATAATTTTATGAGCACCAAACCCTTCTTAACATTCCATCAATCTCATTAGGCCACCTGAAAACACCCATTCTGACTGTATACTACAACTCCTTCACAAATCTCTGGAACAAGCTCATGATCTTATTATCCCCCTTAACCAAAGACCTTCTCTAATTATAATTATCATATTAATAACACAAAATTTCTTCTCAACAAGAATATATGTCTCCTAAGAATCATAGATAGAGACACCCTACTTCACAATGTCCTACAATAATGTGAAACTAGTAGTTGCCCATAACTCCTCATATTCTTTCTACTCCTTGGTCACATAATACTTGTAATTATTCTTATTATTCTAAGCCTTAATATAAGAAACATTCTCAACCACCACAAAATTCTCCTTCTCTTTTAAGATTTAATTTATAATACATGGAGACAATAAAGATTCATGACATACCTTTTCATCTAAAGAATCCACCTTGTTATTTGGAATTTCATCACTAGGCATAGATAATTGATGTTCTGTACATGATACATACTAAACAATAGTAGGATTTTCACTTCGATCCATAAACACCTTATAATTAGCCTCAATAGTTATCTTTTTCTTCTCTTTGAGAGTGATCTCTTCATTCTCAACATGAGCATACAGTGAGACCTCTTTGCACTGTTCAAATTTTGTGGCTTTCTCTACTATAGAAAAAAAGTTACTTGGACTTGAAGATTCTTAATGACTCAAACTATCAACTTTAGATTCCATGTGTTATATCCACTTATTCCTTAAACTCTAGGATCTTTATTGAGCTTATTTTGACTTAATGGCTTTTGTTTATAGAATCTAGCATTGTAACCTCTCTATTGACACTTAAAGCACACTATACCGTTTTCAGTAAACGTATATTGCCTTACCCTTTTTGGAAAAATTTGCAAAATATGTTTTATGTAATGAAAATTAAATTACTTAACTTTTTTCACACCTTTTGATTGATGACCTCTATCATAGTTCCATGAAAACTCATTTCTAATAGGTCTCTTGCATTCTCTAGCTTTATGCCCAAATTGATTATATGTGAAAAAATAACCATTGAAACTTACATACCTCATGGTATTTGGATATTTGATCTGATTTGTATTCATTCTACCAAAATATTCACTCTTTGTTTGATGATTTGTATTTAGAGTATTGTTTTCCTTGATTTAATTGATATTCATGTCAACTTGAGTAGTAACTTTGGGTTGTTAATTAAAACCCAATCTAGATCTATCACTAACTAATTTTTGAATGTTTAAAAGATCATATAGATCATTAAAAAATTTATCAAACATGATAAATGATTTCACCTTACTTTCAAATTTCTATAAATCATCTACAAAAGACACAATATCAAAATCATACCTTGGGCATTCTTTTTATTTGGCTCTTAGACATTCAGACATAGATTATAGCTTATAATTAATAAAAATGACAACACCTTCATTCTCCCTCAAGTTTTCAACCAATATTTCCCTAAACACAATGAATTACTCCTCATAGTTCTTGAGTTTATATTTTATCTTCTTATTGATCTTCTTCTCAATCTTCAGTTATTTAAGATCATTCATCAATAAAATCTCATAGTCCACCTCCTTTTCATCATCATTTGAATCACTCAAAGTAGACACCTTATGATTTGAGTAAGTTCCTTCCTCAACCATGAATAGGGATTCATCTTTAATAAGATCGTCATCTTCATGATCACATTCTGAGTCACTATCTTCACTCTCATCTCATGAGCCATAATTTTATTTGGTGTAGATAATTTTCTTGTTCTTGAAGGACTTCTTGTTGTTATTATAATTGTTTATTCCTTTCTTCTTGTATGTCTTCTTGTATTCATCTTGGCCTTCACCACAATCTTAATCACCATTATTCTCATGATTATGATGGAATTTAAAATAAAAAATTCTTATCTCTCCATAGTTAAAACATTTGAAGGGTAGTTTACCCTTATACTTCCCTGAGCCTTTGTTCAACTTTCTAATATTTAAAGCAATTACTTTATCCTCATCAATGTTAGATATGTCATCCTCTTTGGGTTTATTACCTTGTAAATTCTTCTTAGAATTAATCTTAGTCTTGAATGTTACTTCTTTCTTTTGTGGTATATCATTATTTCCTCTCATCTCATATGTAGTAAGTGTGCCAAGTAATTTATCCATCCTTAACTAAGTAGGATCATGACTTCATTCTATAGTAGATACTTTTCGATAAAATTTTGAAGATAGACACCTTAATACATTTTTAACTATAGTAGGCTATTTAAGGTTCTCTCCAAGACCTCTAATGATGTTCACAGTCTCATCAAATCTCTATATAAAGGATGCCACATAATCTTCTTCTTTCATCTTAAGACTTTAAAATTGATTTCTATGAGTTTGTAACTTACCAATTTGGACATTTGAATACCCTTCATAAATAATCTACATCTTGTCCAATATCTCTTTAGAAAATTTACAATGGATTACCTTAGTGAACTTAGTTTCTATAAGACCAAAAGTGATGGCATTAATTACCTTAGAAATATTCTCAAATAGCTTCTTATCTGCAACACTAGATGGAGAAGTATTAGAAGAAACATAACTATCCACAATATATTGTCATACATCAAACCCTAGGGACATAATTAATGTCCTCACCCTTACACTCTAAAATTTATAATTGGATACATTAAACATTAGTTCTTTCTTAGTAGATAAACCATCTTTATGACTATCCATATTGTACTTTGGATCACTTTTAGGTTGTCAATCCTTTACCGAAGGACCGAATTTGATACCAATTGTTAGAGGGACATTCACTAAGAGGGGGGTGAATTAATGAACCTTAATTTTCCAAATTTAATTGTAATCCTTACAAACACTTAATCAATTACCAAAATAATTCATGAATCATACACATGATTCATAGTAATGAGCAAGAGAGACAATTCAAGATCAATCACATAACACATGACATATGTGGGAAACCCTCTTGGGGGAGAGATCCCACTAGATTTTGCAATTAGAATACTATCTTATAAAAACAAGAACTAATTTAGACTAGATACAATTGATCAAGGTATTAAAATACCTTATTTAGTGAGACTACAATCTAACAAGGTACTACCACACTTTTCTAGATAAGTTGCCACAACAACTAGACCTTTAACAAGTTTCACGTTGCAAGGATGATGTAACCCTCTTAGATGTTGAGATGACACAACAAAACCTATGAAAAACACATCTCCTAAAAAACAATTGCTTACAAATTTGATGGAGCCATTAAGTATATTATCTCTCTTCAACTCTTCACACTCATTGAATCTAAAGCCACCTTTTGGATCACCCTAGACCTATTCACTTATCCTCAACCTGTAAAAACATTATTCTAACATAAAAAACATGACCCATAGGTCATGCTTATAGTCCTTAATCTATTATTCTCATCATCTTATCTAATAGGCATTGTACCTCTCCTTCACTCCATAAAACACACATAAGTAGCTCTCTCTAAGTCTCACTCACAACTTAGAATCATCAACTTTGATTTCACTATATATAAAGAATTCATGATTATTACCATCTTGGTCAGCCATTAAGAATGACTTAACCCAAAAGGCATCTATCATAAATTTACATAACTCAATACAATATTCATAGGTTGTCCATATCATCTATGGGCCACCCTTAAGTAGCTGCAATTATCAAATAGGTCCTTATGCCCAACATTGGTCTCATGGAGACCTACTCATCCATTTATCACTTCATCAAGAAAAACAAGAAAAAATGAAAAAAATTAATTTCATGGGTCCACTCCTTATTTCCCCTTCAACATTCTCAAATGATCCTAGTCAACTTTGCTCACATCTTTGTAAGCTCAAAAAACTCAAACACTAACCTGGTGCACAGTAACACCATGAATGAATACATAGTAAACTTTTCAATATTTGTTTATAATATATAAAAATTGGTCAAAAATTAATAATTCACATATATGTTCCTCAAGGAGTCTAAAACACTCCTCAATATTTAATTCATCAAGAGATATTGAAACAATATCAAAACAAGCTTGAACAATCTTCTCATGTTACTTGTAGAATACACATGAACACATAGTAAACTTTGAATCTTTATAACTATGTATTTATAAACTTTCATATATTCAAATATATATTTATATATGTACCTTGGATTCCTCTAAAAATTTTATTTATATACCATGACCAAATTATACATATCTCAAAAGATATAGCCAAAATATATCAAACTAGTTTTTCCTTTGCAATTCAAATATTAAAAAGCAAATGGTCATAGTTAAACCTAAAACACTATGATCAAATATAATGCCCTCAATAATTATATTAAACATAAACTATCAATATTATTTTATTGATATTTACTCAATTTATGCATTGAACACTTTGACCCATTGGACTTATTGTGCACCATAGATGTAGATGTTTAAACTCCCATGAACTGTTAATCCTTAGAAGAAGCTCAATATTTATCTCTTATCAGCCTCTAAAATTGAAAACATGGAACCATATATCTTCTTACTAACATCTTACATAAATGCGCTCCATCAATTTTCTTGAACTTTACTTGTGCAAATTTGACTAAGTACGGGAACCTTGCTTATCTGCCTAGAATGCCAACTTTGTACAGTCATAACTTTTACCTCACTCACTCACATGTTCTCAAATTTGGACCATATGATATCCTTAAATATGATAATAAAAACATATAATAATATTATCCTATAATCCTCACATGTCAAAAATTTCTCACTCATATTTTTTTACCATAGAGTCAACTATGTCAAAAACTTGTCTAAGAGGCCAACTTTGAACATGCATATCTTTTGTTACACTTTAGTGCTTGACCTAAAATTTAGAATAATTATACTAGGTGAAAATATTAACAAACCAATATGATCACCCTATAATGATATGTACATACTTGTGAGATATACCACCATCAAAATTCTTACTTGACTCTTCTTGTCACATTGCAAATTTGGGTATGGGAACAGACTATCAAACTACCTTGGATCCCAACTTTGTACTTACATATATTTTTACAAGATTTATTTCATGATATGAAATTTATCAAAACTAAACTAGGGACAAATTTGATCATAACCGTATGACCAACTCCACTTGACTCATCCATGTGGTAGTGGTGATGTCATCAAACTGCGTACTTAGATTTTATACCACTAGACCCAAAATGTCTAAATGACAACAATGATCAACAAGATGAAATCCACTCATGCACACAAGCACTAAAATCATAAAAAAAATATTAAGGACCTCTTGTACATCCTCAGATCATTATACTTATCCCTAAACATCTATAATCATGTCAAAACTAAAGATCAACCAATCATTCTTCAATCATATTAGGACAAGTAAATTGCACACATTTTCATTGTAATTTAGACTATCAAGGAACTTAATCCACTCACCTAATCACCTCCATTACGTCATCATGAAATCATTGAAAACTCTCCAATGAAAGGTAGACAATGTGACCAATCTAACTCAAGTATGAAGACAGAGACCTAAGGAGGACCCAATGTTTGAGGAAGATGTTCTTGAATTAGCTCAAACAAAGACATAATAGTTGCAAGTTGATATAAAAGGGATAAAAAAAATAACATAGAAGAAAATAAAGTCTATAAGTTATAGGAGACATGGTCAAGTAATTTAAGACCACTATGTATGACGTATTTAACTCCTTGAAGGTTATAAGATACAAGAAAGATGTAGTGAACAAGTAGAGTTCCATAGATATGGGCCAAGTTGGGCAATGGAAATATTTATGAATTAAGGTGAAGGATTTGATCATTATATTAATAAAGGATCAAATTCTTAGGTTTAAGATAATTGGCCTAGCCCACTTGAACATGGCCATGGTAATATCAATAGATAAGATCAAAGATTTGAACAAATGGTCCAAACAAATAGGATATCTTTCCAATGAACTCAAATAGTTAGAAGATAGGATGATGAAAATATTGGGAAGCCTAATCAAATATCCTACCACACTTAGTGATATAGGAAACAATTTAGGTGACAATTTGGGTGATGGTTCTACCCCAATTGATGATGAAACTTCCAGGAGCCATAACTTTTGTAAAATAGCTCTAATTGACTCCCCATTTGAATAGTTGGAAAGATAAAAATGAGGAAAATGCAGTGAGATGGCATGACATTTTCTAAATGGTTTTTGACCCCCAAAAACCCAATAAAAGTGCCCCAAATTTCAATTTTAGTAGTACAATCTAAAAATAATAAGTTTCTAAAAATAGTAATTCCTCAAATTCTATATTGTTTTCAATCATGGAAGTTAAACCACTTAATCTCTCTCAAGATTGGTGACCTTCCACATCCTCCTACTAACTTCAAAATGTGTATAAATGAATTTGTAACCTAAAATGGAAATCAGATATCTCTTCCCAAAGGTAAACATATTGTTGTATTGCAATATTGAGTAATAAAACATCTCTTCTGAAAGAATTCATTGTTACTATGTTATTTTCATGTTCTTGAAATGTCTATCAATCAAAAATTTTGAGTTTTAGATCAATGGTATCAGAGTGGTTTGTCTTGAGAGTGTATGATCTTGTGGATGAGGCCAAGCTATAAGAAGCTTGGGTGGAAAACAATAGAGCTTCCAAACTATCCACCTATTCAATCCAAATGACTTTGAATGGTAGATGACATAAGGAAATCCAATCCCTTCAAGGATATGGTGACTAAATCCCTCTAATGGAAACAAGCACAAATGTTGCAACAATTCACCCAAATTCTCCAACAAATCTTGATGGGAAATTTTGGCTCCTCATCTGCACTTTTTGGCTCTTCATCCATGGAACATCCTTTCATTGCCCCAACACCCTTCAAGGTTTAGGTGAATTTTGATATCCCTACATTTTAAGGCAAAATCAATGGTGATGTAGTAAAAAATTGGTTGGACCAATTGACATCCTACTTTTTTGTAAATAAATTCATCGATGGATAAAAGACCACTTTTTGTCTTTTGAAAGCACCATTGACTATGAAAAATTAGTGGGAAGTGTACAAAAATGGGTTCAGTATAGATGACATTGGCCTTGAGATAGAACCTACTTAGGATGATTTTGTGGAAGTGGTAAAGGAAGAATACTATCCCAATAGAGTATATGATGATCTATACATATAATGGTAATAACTTTGCCAAGGTAAGGACCAATATATTCAAGATTACACTTATATTTTTAATTCTCTATTTGTAAGATTGGGCATCCAAGAAAGTGAGAAACATAAGACTCTCAAATATCATGGTGGACTATAATGGTACATATGGTGGGAAATATGACTCTTCAATTTGTAAACCCTTGGTGAGGGATACAAGTTTGTAGTAAAGATTGACCAAAAGCATGGATGAAATAATATGAAGAGTTAGCCTTCAAAATGGAAAAGTGACAAGGAATGTCAAACATGAGGCCAAAATTGGAAGCAAAATAAGTTTCAAGATAAGAAACCCTAGAAGGGGAAGACTAGAAAATGGTGTAATTACCACAAAACTTGAACTCACTCCAAAGAATAATGTTGAGCCATCAAGTCATTACTTTCTAAGTCACAATACTTGACATTTATTGCTCTATCTCATAAATAACCTATAGTCAAAGAGAACAAAGAAGAGATTGTATATGTTGATCATGATATCATTATTGCTTCATCATAGACCCATGAAGAAAGGATAAATGACAAGGAAAGGCTGTTTAACTCCAAATTAATCATCTACATTTCATTCTTGATAGTGGGAGTCAAAAAAATTTAATCGTTACTAAAGTTGTGAAAATACTAAATCTATCTATGAAGCCTCACCCAAATCCATATAGTATTGGATGGTTGAGCCCAAGGAGAAACCTTCATTTCACCCATCAATGTCTTCTTTCATATGCAATAAAACCTTTCCAAGATGAAGACTTGTGTGATATGGTCAATCTAGATTTTTGTGATGTAATCCTTTGTCAACCATTCATGTATGATCAACATGACATCTATAAATCATGAACCTAAAGAATCACCCTCACTCTTGGAATGTGGCACTATAGGGTACCATGGTTACCACCTCCCACATCTGTCTCCCTAATTAGTGACAAGAAATGTAAGTGATTGGTGGAGAAGATAAAACAATTTGTTATCATGGTGGTCAAAGCATAAAAATCCAAGAAGGTTGATGTTGTAGTCCTTACTAAACAATCAACACAACAATAAAAGTAGATGGGACAAATCACAAGAGAATATGATGACTTATTCATGTCACCCATGGTAGTTCCAATTCACTTCCAAATAAAACATTTTATTCATTTGATGCCAAGATCACCTTTGCCTAATAGTCCTATGTATCACAGATCAATTTTGGAAAATGATGAGATAAAAAGATAGATTCAAGAATTGATTCAAAATGGTCACATTAGGCCAAGATATTCACCCTATGGTAGCTAATTTATCCTAGTACGAAATAAAGATTGAACATGGAGGCTTTTCATTGACTATCGATCCCTAAATAAAACCACTATGAAGAATCGCTACCCCCTCCCCAGGATTGATGACCTACTAGACCAACTCCATGGTGTAAACTTCTTCACTAAAATTGATCTCAAATCTAGTTATCACTAAATTGCCATTGATCCCACTAATGTATGGAAGACTACATTCAAATCTAAGGAGGGGTTATTCAAATGGTTGGTTATACCTTTTGGCTTAACTAACACACCTGAAACCTTCATAAGGATGATGTTGACATCCTAAAACCCTTTACTAACTAATTCATGGTTGTCTACCTACATGAAATACTCATATATAGCATAACATGAGAGGAACATCTACAAAATGTTCATAAGGTGCTATAAACTCTTCAAGAGGACAAGTTGTATGTAAATAATGATAAATACACATTTAGGATAAAAATAATTTAGTACCTAGGGTACTTTGTGAATGAGGAAGGGTTTCATGTCGATGTAGATAAGATTTTTGTTATTTGAGAATGACCTACACCAAGGACCCTCATAAAACTTCACAATTTATTGGGTCTTATAAATTTCTATCATAGGTTTGTTTGTGGATTCTCACATGTTTCTTAAACACTAACCCAAGTGACTAAAGGAGGAGATAAAGCTACATTTTAATGGGGTGAAATACAACAAAGGGAATTTGAGAATTTGAAGAATAGATTTTTCTTAGCCCTTGTTCTTGCCTTTCTATATTTGCATCAACCTTTCAAGTTGATGATAGATAGATCTAAATATGCCATGGGAGTTGTCATCATGCAACATGGCCATCTTATTACATATCATAGTGAAACATTCATTGATACATTATAAAAATACCCAACATATTACAAGGAGCTCTATGCCATTTTGCAATCCTACAAATAATGGAAACACTACATCTTAGGGAAAGAGACAGTCATCCACACTGACCATAGACCATTGGAATTCATCTATTCATAAAGAAAACTATGAAATGAGAGGCACCAAAAGTGGGAAACATATATAAAACAAATCCATCTAATAATCAAACACAAAAAAGGGAGCTTAAATACAACCACATATTATCTGAGCCATGCACAAATTACTACACTAACAATAGTTCTTGACCTATGCAGACATGAGACTACCACTTAGGGTACTTTGTATGAATCAAATCCTACCTTTTCTTATACATATTAGGTGCTTCAAAAAGGTAAACATGTTTCTAATTTCTATTTGAAATATAATGTCCTCTATCATATGGGACACATCTATGTTCTAGTTGTAAAGAAACAGAAGATGATATGGGAAACATATTTTAGTAGGATAGCTAGACACTTTAGTTTAGAAAATACATTAATAGTTATTCAAAAACACTTCTACTAGCCTCATATATGAAAATATGTTGAAAGGTACCTCAAATATTGCACCTAGTGTGCGATAGCTAAGCCAACAAGTAAGAATCAACGATTGTACACACCATTTTTAGAACCAACCAAGCCTTGGGAATCTATCTCAATGGATTTTCTCTTATGTTTGTCCACTTATAACATGGCATGAATTGTATTATTTTTGTAGTTGATCATTTTTCATATATGCCTATCATGATTAATTGTAAGAAAAATATATTTCCTAAAGAAACTGATCAACTATATTTTAGTCATGTATGGCTCCATTTTGGTCTCCCCAAGTCCATTGTCTCAGATAGAGATAGCAGGTTCCTAAGCATTTTTTGGTCCACTCTATGGAAGATGATGGATACTAAGCTGATGAATTCCATAGTGTTTCATCCATATACTAATGGTCAGATAGATGTCGTGAACTACATAATTTTTCACATGATTCAAATGTATCACTCCAAGCATCCATGCAAATGGGATGAGGGGCTTATTTTATAACAACATGGATACAATTGGGTACTGCATAGCTTGACCAAGCACATTTCATTCCAAGTATGCTTTGGGTTCAAACCCATGGCACTAATTGATATAGCCATTCCAGTTTACACCATGGAATACACACCTCATGGGAGATATGATGTAGTAAAATAAAAAATGTTCATTAAACAAATGCAACACATCCAACAATAATTTCATGACATCTTGGAGAAGATGAATCAAAAGTATAAGCAATGCCATAATAAATATAGGATTGCACGAAATTTTGTTTTAGGTGACAATGTTTGGTTTCAACTTCAAAAGGAATGAATTGTAGGCCCACATAGAAAAAAATATCCTCTATAATATGGTCCCTACACCATCAATAGAAAAGTTGGAGAAAATACTTTCGAGTTAAACCTACCAGCCTACCTTGGTCTACATCTAATATTCAATGTGGAGCTCCTCAAACCATATCATCCACCTCTATTGGACACTTTAATCATAGTAGAATAACTAGACATTAATGAGATTAATTTTCAAAGTTTTACTTCAATAAAGGAGGATCAGATTATGGACACCTAGATGAAGACAAAAAGAGGATGCTTTATTTTACTTTATCAGGTTGTCAAAAGGGGCCAGTTTATCCACCAAGGTGAATGGTTCATAGAGAATCAAATTCAGACACAAGTGCCACACCTAATGGGGAATATTGATTCAATGGAGACCATTGCTTCTCAAGGAGGGAGGAATGACCTGGGCAATAATTTAGGTGACAATTTGGGTGACAGTTCTACCCCAATTAATGATATAACTTCCATGAGCCATAACTTTTGCACCACATCTCTAATTCCCTACCCATTTGAACCGTTGGAAAGATGAGAATGAGTATAACATGGTGATATGTCATGGAGATCTAGTAATTAGTTTTTTACACTTGAAAACCCAATGTAAGTACCCTAAATTTTAATTTTAGTAGTGTAGTCTAAAAATAGTAAGTTTCTAAAAATAGTAATTCCTCAAATTTTGTATTGTTTTAAATCATGAAAGTCAAACAACTTAATCTCCCTTGAGATTGGTGACCTTCAACATCCTCCTCATACCTTAAAATTTTGTATAAATGAATATGTAACCCAAAATGGAAATTAGACATCTCTTCCCAGAGATAAGGATATGGTTGTATTGCAATCTTCAGTAATAAAACATCTCTTATCAGAGAATTCATTTATACTATGTTATTTTTTTGTTCTTGAAATATATATCAGTCATAACCTCTAAGTTTTAGATCACTCATCCTAATTGGTTTAATCATAGATGTGGAATTCAAGCATAGAGATATACATTTAATGTATGAGGTAAGGAATCAAAGCCTAGGAAAGATAGGTGTATATAATAAAATGATCATGGACATGATTTTATCAAATGATGAGAAGATTAGTGATGTAAGGAACATCAAAACATCATTGGATATAATAGATAAATATCTAAAGGGCTTGGTAGATCAGAGATAGGAACTCTTCATGTAACCCACTGTCAACCTCAAGCTGATTAATGAGAAACACTATAGAATGAAGATCCTATAGTAGAGGCAAAATACTATAACAACATGGGAATCTGAAATTTGAATTTTTTAACTTTAGAATATTTTTTTTTAACTAAATATATATATTTTTAGAAGAGAATATTCTTTTGTAAAAGCATGTGTAACTTCGTAAAGCACATTGCTTATAGGCTAGTCTATTTAAAAATTATCTAGTTCTAGAATATTGTAAAGGGGCTAGATATCTATAACACTTGTACAATTATCATTTGGCATGATTGACTAACATACCTTCTTAGTCTTCTATAAAAGGGTTATTTTAATTTTTTAAATAGAAATAAGGAGGTTTTGAACAAAACATTTACGTAAACTTTGAGTAATTAATACAAGCAAGGAATTTTACAAAGATCTTCCAATATTTGTTTGTGTGTTTATTACTATATCTTCACTCTCAGTTATCTATTTGGATGTTTAGGATTGAATTATTTTTATGGATTCTAGACATCTACATTTGAATGTAGAGTTGTCAATTTATGCTTATGCTAGATTGATTGAACTATCTTAAGTTCATTTCATTTTATTTATTGTGATTGTAGATGTGATAATGCAATTTAACTATAGGGTAAATATTTAAATTGAATATGGTTATTATTTATATTATTTATACTATTATTAAATGTTTTCTTGATATATGATAGGATTTGAGCTTTAGTTATTTCAGGTTATATCTTAGTTTTAGTGCATGTTTGGATGAAATTTAAACTTTGACATAATGTGTGGATTGAAAATAAGAACACCTTATTTCTTCCCTACCCTTCCTTTTTCTCATTTTTTTATCAATTCACTTTAGTTTAGCTTTCCTTTTGAATATCCATGGTAGATTAGATTTTAAACTTAGGTTATGATCATAATTCACTTCAATTAATTTAGAATACTTTCATTTTCAAAAGTAAGCTATTAGGCCAAAGATACTCCCAACAACCAAATAGTTACATTATGAATTTTGTTAAATTGTTCATTTGCTCTACCATTATTCCACAAAAGATATCATGAATATCATAGCATATAACTCATGCAATAGATTATTTGAATCTAAAAATGAGAATTGACTATTAAATAAGTTAGACCCCTATCATACACTTTTAGGCATCAATAGGTGGGATTTCACTTGTGCTAGAATGAGGGCCTTAGTTAAAGATTTGTGAATTTGTGGTGTATTTGCTAATTTTAGTGAATTTTATTCAAAGATCAGTGTATCCTTTGCATTTTTAGTCTTATTTGGATTTAATAGTGTAAATATCATGGATATTGATGGTTTTAGACAAGTCTTTAGGCTCCTTTAGCTAAATATAACCATTTTTTGAATATTCATGATAAGTTATTGCAAAGGTAGCTTAAGCTTTGTAAATCTACCACATTCAAGATTAGCGATTGTAATTGTGTTCAAAGATTGATTTTTTTTTTAATCTAGGTTTATTTGAACATATAAGTGTAAATATCATTAACATTCATCAATTTAGACATATATTTGATATAATTTGGTTAAATATAGTTGTTATTTATACAAACTTGTGAAAATTTTGTTTAACATGCAAATGTGATCATTTTTATTTGGAAAGATGAAGTTTACACATAATATTTTGAATACGATTCAAAGTTTACAAGTTAAAACTACCAAGAAATAAGACTAGGTCATGTTTATAAAAAATATTACCTCTCTTTTAATTAGAAGTTCATAGGAAATCAAGAGTAGATAAATGTAAGAGCAAGATTTCTAAATCTCAACCTACTTCACCTATTTATGGTGCTCTTGTGTTCAATCCTTATCAAGGTATGTCTTGGTTAGGTAGACCTTCCATCAATCTACTTGGTCAGGTACATGATTTACCTATAAATATTGAGAAATACATTCCATATTTTAGTCCTAATGGTGTTTTCACTGCTGAAGAACATATTAACTCCTCTAAGGCTACTTTAAGATTGTTAAATGTGGTTAATGAAGATGTTGCATGTAGATTGTTTCCTTTTAGTTTAAACTATGAAACATATGATTGGTTTCTCAATCTTTATAATAATTAAATTAACAATTTTAATTATTTTAATAATATCTTCATTGATCAATTTGTAAAAATCATCAGTCCTTATATCCTTTATCAATAATTCACCACTGTAAAAAGAGATTCAAGTGAAACTATTAGATATTTTAATCCCAAATTCTGGAAGATGTTTATCATAACTATAACTCCCTATATACTTAATGAATCTTTGGATTTATAAATTTATAAGGATGCTTTAGATCAAATGACCTCTATGTTTATAAAAATATCTATTAGGGGTATACATATATTACCCTTATCCTATGTTGAATCTATGGTAATTAATGATCAAATGCAACCCTAGGTTTAACTAGAATATGTTATTCCTAAGGTTAATCCCAAATTTCCTATGATGAATGTTAATCCAAATGATATCATGCCTATTTTGAATCAAACCCCACTTTTAATTCAAATACCCTTAAGTCATGCTCATCTTAGCCAAAATCTAGGATTCTTGAATAACACTATAAATAGATTTCATCTACAATATCAAAGAGATTTGGTGCCCATGACTAATAATAATACTTAATTCCACAATCTAGATTCACCTAAACATGAGAGTGAATCTATACTATACTCAAAATGTTTCAAAAATAACAGTGATTTCCTTCAACTACAAAAACAAGTAGGTAATACTAGGGAAAACTCTAATGGGAATTATTATTTTCAAGGGTCTAATGGAATACAGATAAATTTAAAAATAGTAATGAATAATTTTCAAATAAGGATTTACCTAAAGTGAAAATAAACTTTAGCCAATGATTATATGATTCTTAACACTAATAAACATTTTGAATTGGAATACATGGAATTTCGTAATACTTTTGGAACATATCAGGATGAATTAGACACATTTAAATATATGCCTAACAAATATTATATTATAGGGACATCTCATTATTTAGAGACATATAAATCCTTTGAAATAACTCTTATGGTAGAGACCTTTCATTTCCCATTTCAAAATGAGAATGAACTTGAAGATACTCTAGAAGAGATACATTCTTTTCAATAGTATCTGAATAACACTCATCCATTAAACAATATAGAATATCCAAAGGTACAACAACATATGGAGAAAGAGCCTATCCTTTTTGGATAAATTGAAGGATTTATAGTAGAGAACAATGAAGTTTCTGAGATGTAGAAGAAGTTTCATTTGAAGGTCAATATATCATCATCACTAAAACATTTCCATGTAAAAAAGATGAGTTGAAAGAAATTTATCAAGGATTTGTAATAGCTGACATATATCAAATTAATCTTTCCCAAAAAGAAAACCATGAGTACAATTCACATATGATCATTACTAAAAGGGAGAATATTTATGAATAATATCATCAATTAAATAAATTAAACCATGACATCTTGAATGAAATAGAGAAGCTAGACATGGAAGATCATGAAATAGAATAACAAATTGATACTTCACTTGAGCATTCTGCTAATGACTTGGAGTTTTAGAAAAGGAATATTATTTTGGAGATCCTAAAGAAATATTATATAGAACATGATTAGAGATATGACATGCCATTCTCTACAGATGATGAGGATGAAGCAAGTGCCATATCAAGGATTTTCATATGATCCCATTAAAAGGATAGAGATATATGATCAACATGTTTTAAATGGTAAGATTGTAAATGAATTTCATGTTGTTGTAGTTGATCATGATGAAGGGGAATTTTGGGATAATTTGGAAAGTTTTTGTGTAAATATGGATAGTATATCCATACCCTAAATGGTGCTAAATTCAATCATCAATCCAACTTTACTAGATGAGTTTCCAATACAATCTTTAGATAAGCATGAGATAGGTCCTGATCATTTTATGACTAAACTAGAATTAATATTCTTGATGTAAGAAAAAATAATTTTGGAAGAGGATGATTTTACCTTGGATCCATATATTTAATACATATACTTGAGAAGGGAGACAATGAGCCAAACTACATTATCTAGAAGGAATAAACATCTAAGTGCTCCTATGTATAAGAAGATGCCATCAAAAGAAGGAAATCATGTTCCAAGGTTATATGGTAGATTAAATTACTTTCCATTTGATCCTAGGGGAAGGATTGTCATTTCAATCTAATTGTATCATAAATGTTGAATAGTTAGTGTAGGTAGGGTTAGATTATTTTCTTTTTTATTCTTTGTTTGTATATAGTGTTTGTAAATATTCGTTTGTCTGATTGTTGTTTGCTTGTTTTCCATTTTTTCTTATTGTGTGTTTCCATTTAATTATTTTGTTCCCTGCTTTCAATAAGTCTTTTTCAATAAAATTTCCAAGCTCAAATTCATGTAATTTATCAAATGAACTCCATAAATCATGAATTTAGATATGAACCTTAGACATTTGTTGATTATGGATTCTAGAAATTAGAGCTTGATGTTATAGTTTTGAGAAATTGGTGTGGATTGATATCTAGGTTAATTTTACATTAAAATATTAAACCTTATTCTAATCTATGTCTGATCTTAATAATTATTTCACATGTTGATTGAATGTTTAGATTATTAAAGCATAGGTCATGTTAACACTTAAAGAATATTATTGCTTGAGAAGAAGTTTATGACTAAGGATGATTGTCTAAAGATAAAACACTTAACCAAATCCTAAAACCTAGATAATTATGGTTTTAAATTTTTTTTTAAAGCTAAATATACTTGAAAAAAAAAAGATTTATTGAAAATTTTAAATATTTATAAGTGAAGGTGTTTTTGGTAACCTCCATCGAGGATATGGAGGCCTAGCTAGTAGTGGAGAAAGGACTTAAGTGGAGCCAAAGGAATCTCTATTGAGGCTATAGATGCTTGATTAACAATATATAAATGCCCAAGCCTTCCCTATTCTAACTCATGATTCTTAATGAATATATAAATATGCTATAAGTCAATATTAATGATTAAGGTCATATAATCTAGAAGTTGTTCTCCAAATCCCATGGCAATAAGTCAAGGAATCAAAGCACACACATAATATCACTATGTTTTGATATTTGAGCCTAATTATACATGAGTAAGATTTATTTTAATCATAAATTGATCTTAATGATGGTACTTGACCATATACAATAAGTAGTCTAGTTATTAGTTTAAACCAAAAATATCTGAGTTCTAACAATTTGTTATGTTTCCCCAAAAGTCACCATTTATTGAGATCAACATACCCCATTTTTAAAAATGAGGACCCTTATTAAATTTTAGAAATTATATTATAAATTGACATTCGATTTGATCATGAATACATTATTTGAATATCATGGTTCTCATCATGTTTACATTTGGCATGCCTACATTTAATTCTCATTTGAATTTATGTAATGTTTATAATGTTTGGCTTTTGTGTTTTTATGTTGTAGGTTTAATGAAGTCCTTATTATTTAAATAGTTTTCAAGGTTTTAGAAATTTATCCCAATATTAAGCCTTTATTTTGATCAAACTTTAGTCTTTTAATAGATTAACTGAATCTATGTTTAAATCATGTAAAAACCTTAGTCTAATATGTTTTAACCTAGGTCCTTTTGAAATAGAATCAAATTTATGCAAGATAAAATTTGTACAAGAACATTTCATTATGCCTTAATCTTAGTTTAAGTATTATACTAAAATTATAATCATGTTTATAAAGACATCTAATATCTTAATCTAAAATTTTATGCTAAGTCCTTTACATCTTGAAACCTCACAGAGTCTATTTTATTATTCATAGGTCCTAATTAAATAAGAGGGCCTTTTATTATGGTTTAAAATTATAATATGATTTATCCTAAATTTATAATCATGTTTATTAACATGACCAAAATCTTAGTCTTAAAACTTAATGCTAAGTTTATTTATATTCCATGAATCTCAACTTAGTCTATTTTCATTACCCGTAGGAATGAATCAGTGTGAAGATGCCACATGGTGAGATATTAAAGCTCATAAGGGAGATTGATAGTATGTGGGAATTTACTTGATTCAAATTATCAAAGATCTTGAGATGGAATGTAGTAACAAAAAATTGCATAATCAGAGAGAGCGAGTAAAAAAATATAATGACATGGAACAAACTCAATAGGTCAATGCTAATAAAGAAATCCAAGAGTGATAAGTGTCATGATCTTAGTGACATAGCCCAAAATTAATCATCCACATTTAGTTAGATTTAAAATTATAGAATCAAGTGGATTGAGATTGATACAACACATTGATCCATGTAAAGGATATCTAATGATGTGAGATCAAGTAGACTTTTCAAAGGGACTAGAATAAACATAGTAGTGACAAGTGCCACAACCACAATAAATTAAATAGAGATTGAACAATAGTGTTCAATCTCCTAGATATAGATCTATGATAACTAATGGGTCAAAAAATAAAATAACTCAGATATAATGAGAGGCTACCACATAGTGCATAGATGTTAAGTGATACAATATGTTTACAATGTACACAAAAATCCCATAGAGCTACCAAGTGGCACACTCTTAGGATCTTAAATGGAAGATCAATGGTTCATGACAGTTTAAAGGCTATGAATAATTTCTAGAGATCAATGTTGAAAATTAATCAAGCTTTAATATTACATGTAAAGGTTACACATGTCCAAAAATGACAAATGGTCATATTTTTGAAATTAATGAATAGTATGGCATGACAATGCCACATAAAAAATATAAGACAAGTTGAAAGATCTTGATGACCTAAAAGCATGAAAGGTATAAATATGTGATCTAAACATAAATCTCATTGTTTCAACTAGCTACCACCATTAAATCCTTGCATAAACTTTTAGAAAATACCTAAGCATATACATTACCCTAATATGTCTATAATTCCACTATAATTTAGCCTAGAAGATTATATTATTGTCTACAACTATATAATTTGATCAAGTTTATAATAATGGTGACACATAAACATGTTTCAAAGGAATATGTCAAGATATATTTGACAACAAATGTCGAAGGTTGTATTTTTAAGGACACCAAGTTTGTTGTTGCTGCCTTGAACATAGGAGATAGTAATTGGTCAAAATTATTATGAAAAGTCTAAAACTAGCTAGATATTGCCAAGGAAGAAGAGAATAATCTCTCATCTAAAAAGATATATGATGACATTGTGGTAATCTAGATGTGTGCCTCTAATATGCAGCTACAAAACTTAAGATACTCCGTTGCATCAATATTCTTGCTTCCATTTTCAAGGAAACTAAGATAGATAAGGGCATGATAATTAATGAACATAATCATATTAAAGTGGCTTAAATTTTTTCTACTCCATTTGAGTCCTATTATAAGTTTACAAAACCCCAATTTACATTAGCCTCTATCAATTCTTGGGATAAATAACAGAATTTGATGGACACCCTTGCCATATGGTTTGAATTAGGAACTAAGTCTTTTCAGACCTCAATAAGAACATTCCTATTAGCTATTTAGAATAAGGGCTAGGATGATAATGATAATATTAAACAAGTTGTGTGGAAATGAAACCACTACATATATAGACCTAGTATGGGTGCCCATGGTTTACTCTATTATTGAAAAGGTAATTATCCCTCCTTTGGGTGAGATAATAATTATCTCATTGAATATATAAATATATGCAAATAGGCATAAAAAGAAAACTTATTCATACATAATGTCTTACCTCCTATGTTCCCTATGTGAAACAATAAATATTCCTAACCAAAAAGAATGGTCTCCAAGTGGAACCTAGCCTACTTCATAATACTATTCAAAGTTATATATATATAAATATAGGGATCATATTTAGTTCATATGCGATTGTGTCTAGCCATATTTGAGTGAGGCTATCACTAGCATTCCCATGGAGAGAGTAATACCTCTAATCAATCAATCTTTAGAAGCAATGGGATACATATGGTTGTATCCTGATTGTATAGTCATTAAGATTAAGGGAACTTATAATTCTCTTCTCAAGATACCTATCCATGTTTTTGATAAGTTGGTTGAGTAAGAGATAGATTACCAATTGTTATATGGTGTTGATAGTCTTTACAAAGCTAAAAGCAAGGGACTCCTTCACAACCTCTTTATGACTATTAGCAAGATAACCTTCAGAGAGTGGGATCACATTTAGGTAACATCAAAGCTAAATCATAGTTCAACCTATATATTGATGAACTTAGATAGTGGGGCCCCTATGGAAAGGTTAAGGATAATTTGAAAAATAAAGGGATGTTAAATGTGTGCTATGAAATTAATATTTGGGTTTCATATATTTTATGAATTTAATAAAAAACCTATTTCATATTTTAATAAAAAAATATCTATCTATTTCAAATGTTAATTATTTATTGAGATCATTCAAATGTCCATGTGTGGGAGGGTGTCTTGGGTTAGGTATAATAATTTTATTCTATGATATTCTTATTTTTTAAAATTTAAAAATGAAATCCTCTACTTATAGTCCCCATACATTGGACTTTTTTCCTTTATATCAATTATATGACATATGATCATCCTAATATATCTAATTCAAAATAGCATAGTTCTCATACATTTACTAATAGCCCACCATTGTGTATAGGCTAATTTTTATGTTGAATCATCACTATCTAATAAAGTTGCATTGGGATATCACTTTTTCATTGGGAGAGGAGAAAAATATTCACTTTTAGGCACATATATCAAACTCCCATAACACATTTATCCCAATCATAGTTTACATGTACTACATTCCCAAATGTAATGAAAATCAATGACTCAACATTTTCCAAATATCAAATATCAATAAAGTAAATAGTGGAAAAAAAAAAAAAAAAACTACTTCTCACCCTAATATATCTTTTTTAGTTTAATTTTTCCATTATCAATTATTTTTCCTAATGCATGCTTAATTATCTTAAAAAATCTAAACTTTGGAAAGTGAATTCTCAAGTTATATTCATCAAAATCATGTCTAACATTGTACCAAGACACAAATGAAAATTTATTCCACATCATAATGTTAATAAATTAATAATACCAACTTTTAAAATAGGTCAAATTTAACACATAACAATATAAACATCATTGACTTTGGTAATTATATTCAACAATCAAATGTGAATACTCACTAATATATAGTTTATACTCTATGGAAAATAATATAATGACAACTTAAGAATCTACTACACATTTTTATAACATTTTTAAAAGATCAATTTTTTATAACTTGTTTTAACTTTTAATCCTATAAATTCATTATTCCTATAATTTACCTAGAAATGGGGGCAAACATGGGTGATATATCTACAAATTTATACAAAATTGATATTCACTCACTTACCATGTCATAGTTCAACTTCATAGGTTCAAATATGGGTACAAGAATGGGAACATTTTAGATACACATAAGTTTATAATTAGAAATCATGAATTATAAAACTTAAAAATAATACACAATATAGTTTCAAAATCAATACAAAGGTTTAAAAAATCAATTAATGACACACTATACAATTTTACAATAATACAAATAATTTTAAATTCAATATTATTAAAGAATATGTTGGAATATGGCATGCATATGAACTCCTATTTTGTGGAACAAGCTAAAAATTTACACAACCTCAAAGTTTAAAAATCTAATTCAGAATGAACACCTACATAAAGTTATAGATTCTAATAATTACCAATAATGGAGCAGGATACAAATTCAAGCTTAATATACTATTTTAAAAATAAAAAAACCTATTGTAGTTTCAAGGCATATATTATATACTATTTTATATATGCTTACATGATGTGGGGATTGATGACATTTATTCTCTTATGACCATGGATTCAAGCAAATTATGGAAAATTAATCATAAAACATCTGAAGTTGATAATATAGTTCAATTAAATAGTGCATGACTTGGACTTCACTGTATACTAAAAATTTATGTGTGTGAATTTATTTTGATTTCAATCCACTTCATGTATTGGGGTTAAAAATAATACAATAAGTAAATTAAGGTTCAATATTTCTCAATGGGGTGTTATTTATTTTATACATATACAATTTAAATTGGTTCTTGATTACCCTCTATTATCTAGTTTAAACACAATTTATCCAAATAACATATACCATAGTCAAGATATTTCTGATTATGCATCCCTTAATGGTTTTATCTATCAAAATATGAATTCAAATCTTGTTCATTTCCCTAGACAAAAAAATTATATTTGATACAAGTCTCTTCTTTTTTCCATGATATTCCTACTTTAAAACATGCATACATGTGTAGTTGTTCCTTGATTAATATTTACACTATTTCATTTATAGTTAGATATTTTATTCATTTTGTGAAATTATTTTATATAAATTCATACATCTCATTTTAAAGAAACACTTGAAATCATAATAACACATTGATGCATATACACAACAACTACTCACATATAGTTTACATTATCTTTTCCCTTTCATATAGTATTTGTAGCTTTTTATGTCTTTTAATTTATTCATGTAGTCAAGTCTTAGATTATGATTAAAAATTGGATTATTTACATTTATTTATATATTTTATCCTTTGATTTATGACATTTATTAAATTTTCCACCATTCACTTTATGATATTATTATATCTCCCCTTTCCCTTGATGATCTCTTATGAATTGATAAATCCCATTTTTAATTCTCTTGAGTCTTCTCATAAATATTTAAACATTATTTTAATTATATTGAGTCATATATTAAGTATTGAAGTGTTATTTTAATCATTTTAAGTCCCATTTAGTTATTATGTCTCTCTTTTGTGCACCACTGAGTTTTAAATTAAAATTCTAAGATTCCCTATATAAATAAAGTTATTATAAGGATTTTCATATCAAGAAATCTAATGTTTTGAAAATAATTATCACATTTTAAATAGAATATTGAAATTTACATATTTTCTTAAACAAATTTATAGAGTTATATTCTGAAGTATTATTAGATTTTCATGTTCATTCCATGACTGAACTAGTAGAAGAATCATCTAGAATTACATAACATTATGTCATACACATTCCTATAATGGATAGATAAATTTGTGTGATGATATTTTGGATATGTTCATAACACCTATATTACAAAGGGTTTTATGAATATAAATTATTTATTCCCTTTACCCCCATTCCCTATTTTTTATTTGATGTATATTTAATGCATCTACAAGAAACTAGAGTTTGTATACTTCAATTACATGTGCATACAAAATAGAAAATTTAGAAGTATAAATTAGTATTATTTAATCCTCTACACTTATTGGTAAGTTTCAAATGTTCACTGCCAAAGGATAAAATCAGCCAATATGGACAAGATCGATCGACATACCTATTTGAGTATGTCAATCCTATCTTGAGCTTAAAATAGCCACCAAATACTCAAACAAAAAAATCCTCGACACTTAATATTGTCTTAATTCAATCTATCAACCTTAAAAAATGGGGAAGTGCACCAAAATAAAGATAAGTCTTTCTCTATCAATTTTATTTCTTCATTGTGTTTGTCTAACTTTCTTGTTGAAAAATATAATTGTAAAAATTGTCTTGATATTTATTTCATTTGTTTTACATGAAAATTAGTATTATATGAATTTTATGTAATCAAGGATTAATATTTCATTAATAAAATTTTAGATAAAAATGCATGCGGTAAAATAGTAACTACATAAAGGGATAATCTTTTAGATTTTATGTACTACTATCTAACTCTAACTATTTTATGATAGTGGAAAATAGATTAATTAAGTCTTATGACTTTTAGGTTTAGTCATATAAAATGTAATTTGAGTACAATGAGTGTCACTTGATACCACCTTATATTTAGATTAGCCCTAGATCTATCTTTGGGACTCTCTTGATCATTTTATAGATTTTTTGCAAGTCCAACCCATTCCTAGATATACCAAAAGCAATAGTAATCCACCCCTTAGGGACTTAGGTCTCATGTTTTCCCATTCCTACCTCTTGGGCATTAGTGCAATCCTTTGGACTATAGTGCATTTCACTATTGACCAAAAGGCAATGCTAATGTCCCCTTACTCCTTACTCTCCCAATGGATATCTTCCATATCTCTAAGCACCCTTAGTGTTGGTCTAGATGTTTTTCATAGCTTGGCAAAATCTAGAACACCATATATATACCACTTTCATTCACTTATCCACTAGATGGAAATAATTTGTAAATACTCATGAAAAAACTCAAAATTAGTTGTCAAAATCAAGGTCATTGATCTTTATTATACCCTACTTCTACATACACCCATATACAACACCTCAAATCTTATATTACTCATATTTACAATCTCAAGTCACACTTGAAGCACTCAAATTGACACTCATACTAGTATTCACTTTAACTTGTACCAATACTTAGATTCTAAGAACTACATCAAGTTTGATCCCCTTTCAAGGTATTGGTATTGTAGAGTAAAAAATACTTTAAATTTTATTTTGATTTTTAGTTGTGCACTACAAAATTTTATCCCCACACATTTTGGTTCAGGACAACAAAGTTTTGTCTCAAAGCACAGGCTCATATTTAATTTTGCCTCATTTTTGTCTAAGTGTCAAAATCAAGTAGAAGCTGACAAGTGTCATCAGCTGAGGCACCTTTCATAATTTATAGAACTTGGTTAGGATGCACCATGTGTCTCATAGTAACTCAACAGAGCACAACAAGTGTTAGCATCCACATCTCATGTTTCTTATACATCTCGAAAGCCTCTTTTCAATAAAGCTTTTCTCAGAATCAAACAGAAGGCACCAAGTGGCAACCATAGAAGGTATCAATATGCTTTTCTAAAAGCATCAAATAATGCCACGTATCCTAAGCTGAAGAAAGTAGAAGCTACCACATGTCAACATCTAAATTATTTTCACTTAGTTTCATTGATAAATAAAGATTGTGGTGGGTCCCAAGTTCTGTTTTTGAAGCAAGTGAAAGCTACCAAGTGTCACCATCCATGTAAATATGAAATGAGGCCTAAATGTTTCTATAATATAGACAGAGTGACATGGAGTCTAAAAAGTGTCACCTTTTATAGAATTATCAAAGGGTATCTAAAAGTAGTGGAGACTGTCACATGTCCCTAGCTAAAGATGCATAAAAAGTGCTGCTTGTCCCTATCCCCTTTTTGAAGTTTCTAGGGTGAGAAATGATGTGGGTCTCATTTTTTTTAAGTTTTTAAAGTTTTCGAGAAGTGGACTGTGATAGACGTCAAAGGTGGAACACTCCTGAGCAAAGACACAAAAAGAGTATAAGCTACACAAAAAATGTTGTGTGCCTTCAGTAAGTGCTGCAGAACATGCCAAGTGTCATTTTTTTATGCCTCTTGAATAATAAGAAGGTTTTCAAGTAGAGAGAAGGAATCAACCAAGTGTCCTCTCCCATTTAAAATTGGGAAGCATTTCGGGTATCTATGTCAGCCAATGAAATTATAGGAAGACACAATGTTTTAGATGTAAGAAATATCCTGTGTTAGACACTTCCAGTTTAGTTAGAGTTAATTTAGGCCATTAGATTGGGAACATGTAGACAATCCAAAGCTAATCCAATGCTATAAATAGGGGTCCAGAGATCACCAAAATCATCATTAGAAGATAGAGAGAATTTTTTGCAAGAGATTATCATCAGGAGTTTCTAGACCTTTTTAGCTATGATCAGGAATATCATTTGCCTCTGTTCTATTTTCTTCAGTTAGAAAGTTTATGTAACTGTGCATGTTTCTATGCCTTTTATGTGACTAGATAATTAATAAGAAAACTAAGTTTTGTGCCTTTGTTGATATTGTTTTGTGTCACTGCAAAATTCGTCTAAGTTGTGAGCCTCTATTTCTATTGTTTTATATCCTTTACATTGATCATGCCTTGTTCACTCTTTAATGTAATTGAATCTTACATATAGCTTCACTATGCTTAAGGGTTGAATTAAATTTAGGTGCATCACCATAGTTAGAGTTTCTTTAGTTGCACTTGTGTTTCTGTTTAATTCATATCTCTTTTTCCATTATACCCTTGATATAAATAAGAGTCAACTTCATTAAAATCTAGAGGTTATTTCAGGTTGCAAGTCCCACATTCCTAAAAATTTCCATTGTTGGTGTTAGAAACAATGCAATTTTAATCATCAACAATCTTTGGCATGCCCAGTGGGACACAATCTTGAAGTTTCTTTCAAGACCCAATGAACTAGAGAGCTACAAGGAGTCAGAGCTGTGGACCAGTGACAAGATCTCAATCTTCTATAAATCTAGGTATTCTTTTTCCATCATTGGTAACTAGTTTGAGACAAAGAGTCAATCTGTTTATACCAATACCAAGAGTAAATATGGGAGCTCCTATACCCACAAGGAATTATGCAAGTTGGAATACTTGTAGTCCTTTGATCCTACCAATGACACCAGCCACTTGGGACCCTATTCTAGTAAATGCCTTGAAGGCTCTACCCAAGTTCAATGGGCAAGATTTCAAAACACTTGAACAACATCTTCAAGATGTATTTGATGTCTATGCTATACATGTGGTCACACAACAAAATGTGGATATAAGATTATTAGCATCTTCTTTTAAAAGAAAAGCCCTAGAATGGTATAGATCTTTGACCCCAAATACAATATCTACATGGGATCATCTTGGAGATCTTTTATTTGAAATATTTGAAGAAAAATGTGATAAGTCTTCTCTATTGCAATAATTGATTACTATTCAAAGAGCATCACGAGAAGTAATGATTGACTTCAATTCTAGATTTCAAAAGACTTGGGAAAGGATTCCTGGTATAGCTAGACCATTACCAAGTATGGATATAGTGTTTTATCTTAAGGCT
The DNA here is from genome assembly GCA_037957365.1 of Torreya grandis. Taxonomy (NCBI): domain Eukaryota; kingdom Viridiplantae; phylum Streptophyta; class Pinopsida; order Cupressales; family Taxaceae; genus Torreya; species Torreya grandis. The sequence continues at coordinate 994,717 of JARHVA010005043.1, read as the reverse complement.
TTAAATATAGATATGTCTATTATGATTCAGTCACTTGGACGTCAGACTTTGCCAGAGGCTTATGACTATGTATTCAGAGATGAAAATAATTTAATAGATGCTAAAAAGTTGCCCTCAAGGCCTCCCATGCCCATGTTTCCAAAAATTACCTTTCCATTACCTCAAGAAGCCCCTAATTTCATATCCCCACTTTTGTCTATGTATAAATATCCTCAACCACCTACTAAAGAACTTATCCCTACCCAGTCATCTGAGATGGATGATATCAAAAACATCTTAAGGAAATTTTCCAATGAGTTGATTTATATAAAGAGACAATAAAATCCTTACCCTAGACCTCAATATCAAGGATATCAAAGAAATAAATTTCCATCACAACCAAACCAATATTAGGGTCATCAAAGGCAAAATAACCCTTAGCTAGCAAATTAATTAGTGGCAGTCCCTACACCCTCACAAATTGTTCCCCCCAATTCAAGTAGAGAAATTGTTCGAGGGCAAAATAATTATGTAGATAAAACCAATGCCTGGTGTTTTCCTTGTAATAATTCTCATAAAATTAGAGATTTACCCATGGGTAATCTATACCAAAAGGTAGTAGAGCAAAGAAGAATGGATGGACAATTTGCCAGTACTTCAGATGCATAAACCTATCAGTCTCCTGGTATGAAAAATTTAGTCTTGATGGCTCATATGCAAGGGATGTCTCTACAACAAGAAGAAGAAATAGCCCCTAAACATGCTTTATTTTCATGGTTTGAAGATGAAGAATTAGTATTCTTGAATGAAGCTTTTGTTTCCAAGAAACTAGTAGCGTAATCAAACTATTATACTAGATCAAAGAGAAGAATGATGGAACAACCTAAAGTTGCAAATAGTCAAGTTATGGAGAATCATGCATTTCAAGGTCAATGAAACATAGTTGTTAGATAAGAAGTGCCTCAACCAGTGTAGAACCAAGTGATTCCCATAAAAGTTCAAGAAAAAAGAAGGTATCCTTATTTTCCAAGAACTGAAGCATTAGGACCAATGAATGTGGTGGAACAGTTGAAGAGGACTCCAACACAAGTATCAATATGGGACATACTAGCTATTCCTAAACAAAAGACACTATTACAAGAAGCTATAAAAGGCCAAGCAATGCCTAAACATATTGGCACCAAAGAAAGACTTGCTGATAAAGAAAAACTCAAGGACATAGCTCCTCTGAAGACAACAAGCTTTGTGAACAATGCAATAGAGGTAAGTAAATCCAAACCAGAGCCTTTCTATTTGACTCTGATAGTAGGAAAGAAACTCTTGCATAATGCATTGATAGATTTAGTGGCTATTACTATAGTAATGCCTAAGCAAATAAATGATGCTTTAAAATTAAAGTATGAACCACTTACTAAAGGAGTTATTCAGCTAAATGGAAAATTAGTAAAAACAATAGGGAGAATTAAACAACTCCCATTGCAATTATATACTTGTCCCAATATAATTGTCAATCACGATGTAGTAGTCATAGATATAGCTATTTTTTTTGGTTTATGTTTATCCAAAGACTTTACAGCCAAAATAGAAGGATATATGTCCCCTAATTGGTCTCACCTCATCCTAAGAACCAAATATGGTTCAAAGATAAAAATTCTATTTGAACCACTATCAAAAGATCACATCACTAATGAACCAACATCAAAATTAGAGGTAGATCATGCTATGTTAAATAAAGAAGAAATAGTTTTTATTGAAGAGTTAGGTGAATGGAAAGAACATGACCAAGAAGAGGAAAATAACCAGTTGTTAGTTATGATGCATAGTGATCCATATGTAAATTATGACTTTACTGGTTTGGGCACGTATGTCATTTTTGATGAAGATCATGTAATCCCAAATGTTTTAAGGGAAGAGACACCAACTATTCAAGAATCTAAAAAAGATTTAGAAATTTGGACCTTAAAATTTGATGGGGCCAAAAGTAAAAGTGGTGCTGGTGTAGGAATTTGTCTTGTTGCTCCAAATGGGGAGAAAATTTTAAGAGCTATTCATTTCCAATTTGCTTGTACCAATAATGATGTTGAATATGAATCCTTAGTTCATGTGCTCATTTTAGCCAAGAAAAAGGGAATAAAGAATTCAATAGTAAATGGAGATTCAGAATTAGTGGTGAATCAAATTAGGGAAAAGGCAATAGCCAAAAACATAAGGATGAGATCCTATAGACACATAATTTGGGACTTAATATAAGATTTTTAATCTTTCAATATTGAAGTAGTTCCAAGAACCCAAAATTTTGAAGCTGATAAGATGGCACAGATTAGCTCATGGTTTGATCTAGCAATTGGCCTATTAGTTAACAATGAGTCAGTAAAAGTTATTGTAAGGCCAACTATTCCAGACAACAATGAGAATTGGCAAATATTTGAAAATGATTCTTAGTACTCTCATTATTGCAACAATCAGGGTAATTTGCTAATCAATTTGAACCAAAGATTGAAGAGGCATATGGGGATCAAATTATATAATTAAATAATAATAAGCTTCCCAGAGGCTTAATCACTTTAGAAAACCTTTTTGATCTAGAAGATGTAGGTCTAGAGAAGAAAAGGTTCTAGGTAAATAAAGCAGATTATTCAGAAATAGAGGTGAGTGAAGGGAAAAAATTAAAAATAAGAAATTATGCAACATAAGAGGAAAGAGAAAGACTAATTGACTTGTGCAAAAGATATGACAGAGTCATAGCCTAGAGCTATGAAGACCTTCATGGATATAATAGAGATATCATTTACCACACAATAGAGCTGACTAAAGGATCTAAGCCAATCAGATAGAAATAGAGGCCAGTAAGTCCAAGGATTGAATCTCTAATGGTAGATGAGTTGTAGAAACTATTATATTCTAAATTAATTTTTCCAATCAAGCACTCAACTTGGGTATCAAATTTAGTACCAGTCAGGAAAAAGAATGGTGACATAAGACTCTATGTAGATTTTAGAAACTTGAATAGAGCATCTCTAAAAGATCTGTATCCCTTGCCATCTATGGAACAAATTTTACAGACTGTGGCTAGATCAAAATGATTTTCATTGCTAGATGGTTTCTTTGGATACAATCAAATTTGGTTGGCTGATGAAGACCAATACAAGACTACTTTTACTACCAAATGGGGAACATTTTCATATGCTAAGATGCCATTTGGCCTGTCAAATGTAGGAGCCACTTTTAAAAGAGCTATGGATGTAGCATTTGGGGAAATTATAAATAAAATCATCCTGATTTATCTTGATGACCTTAATATTTTTTAAAAAAATGTTGATCATTTTGATCATTTAGAATCTATTTTTAAAAAATGTCAAGAATTTAGAATATCCTTCAATCCTAAAAAATGCATCTTTACCGTACCTCAAGGTAAATTATTGGGACATATATTATCTAAAGAATGAGTCTCCATAGACCTAGAAAGAGTGGTAGCTATAATGAACTTACCTCTTCCATTAAATAAGAAAGCAATTCAATCTTTCTTAGGGAAGATTAATTTCATTAGTCAGTTCATATCTGACTTTGTAGGCTTAGTAAGACCAATGACACTCTTGCTGAAAAAAACCTAATTTTCAAGTGGACTAAGGAAGGGAGGCAAGCATTTGAAGAGATCAAGAAAGCTATCTAAACAGCCCCAGTACTTAGAAACACAGACTTTTCTAAGCCTTTTGTAATGTATGTCTATGGAGGAGAGCTCAGTATTGATGTTTTCCTAACACAAAAGGATGATAGACAAAAAAGAGAGCATCCAATAGCCATTTTCTCAAGGACTCTTAGAGAATAGGAAACCAGATACAACTTTGTTGAAAAGCAAGCATATGCTATGGTAAAAGCCCTCAAGAAATTTAGGCATATAGTATTAGGAATTAAGATTCTAATACTTGTGGCTCACCCAAGTGTTAGAGAATACATTATGGAGGGTGAAATTACTAAAAAAGGGAAAACTAGATAACAAAGATCTTTGAATATGATGTAGAGGTCAAACCTACTAAGTTAGTTAGAGGTAGGAGTTATGCCAATATATGACTCAAGAGCTTGAAAAGATGATGCCTATAGAAACAAATTTAGAAATGGAAAAGGAAATTGTATTGAGGATACAAGAGGTTGATCAAAACTCTTGGGTCACAAATAGGATTAATTTTATGAAATATGAGATTTACCCAAGAGAACTCCCTCAAAACAAGAAATGATACTATAGGATACAAGGAATCCATTTTGTTTTAATTGAACAAGTTATTTTTAGGAGAAATTCTGATGGCAAGATTTTAAGATGCGTAGAGAAGGATGAGGCTAAGAAAATACTGCATGAAATGCATCATGGAGTCTCAAGTGGACATTTTTTTTCAAAGACCATAGCCATAAAAATAAGTGAGGTAGGTTATTTCTGGCCTACTTTATTTATAGACTATTATCAACTGGTTAAAAAATGTCAATCTTATCAATATTATGTGGGGATGACGAGGAATGCAACAATGCCTCTTAGTATGATAATTGTTGATGAACCTTTTTCTCAATGGGGTCTTGACTTCATTAGAATTATAAATTTAGTGTCTATTATGGGTCATAAATGGATTTTAACTGCCATAGATTATTTCACTAGATGGACTGAGGCAGTGCCACTTAAAGAAGCAACATAAAATGTGATCCTAGACTTTCTAGGGAGTATCACTACTCACTTTGGGGCTCCTCACACCATAATTTTAGATAATGCTAAAGCATTTTTAGGTTCTAAAGTATCTGAATTTGCATTAAAGCATGGAATATATCTGAAAACTTCTTCTAATTATTACCCTCAGGGTAATGGTTTGGCAGAATCAACTACTAAGAATCTAATTAGACTCATCAAGAGAATAGGGGCTGATCATCACAGAGATTGGCATAAAGTGTTGAATATAACACTATGGGCTGATAGAATTACATCTAAGTAGGTGATGAAAATCTCCCCATATGAATTGGTCTATGACAAGCCTACCATAATACCTCTAAGCTTAGAAATTCTTGCTCTCCAACTGTTAAAATAGATTGAAATTGAAGAAAATGGCCCCATGCTGATTAGACTTGCCAAACTTTTAGAAGTTTAGGAAAAGAGGGATGAGGCACATGATTCATTAATTAAGCATCAACAAATAATTAAAGACTACTTAGATAAAAGGACTTCAAATCCTCATTTTGAAGTAGGCTCAATTATTTTGAAATGGGATGCAAGAGCCGCCAAGCTAGGTCAACATACTAAAGTTGAAGCATTATGGACTGGCCCATATAAAATTCATGTGTGTAAACATAAGAATTCATTTGAGTTGGAAACAATGGAAGGAGAACCTAAAGAGATTCCTATGAATGGGATCTACTTGAAGCATTTTAGTTAACCTAGGTCTCTAATGTATTATAGTTAGATAATTTCCCTTTCTCAGTTGCTTTGTTTTCCCATTTTTTCTTTCCCACTCTTTCTTTTAAATAAGTGTTCTTTGAACACGTAGCTGCAGCTTAGAGCTTTTTTCAAAATTTTCAAAAAACTCTCAACACTTTAAATATCTCCCAAAATCTTAAATTCCCCAAGGTACCTTGCGCAACCACTTGCATGATGTGTCTAAGTCGCTATTCCATGAAGATTTAGTAAAATTTGCTAATGGTAATGTGAGTTTAATGCCATTTTGAGACTTGATGGGTCAATAAATACTTCATAACAAGAGTTAAAGCTTACAATTTTCTCAAACATTCCTATGTCTACTAGAAAACCCTTGCTACTTGCATTTTTAGCTCATAACAAACCTACTTAAGTGAAAGTGTTTACTTATTGCAAAAGCTTCATACCTGTTACCACAGTTCACTATTTTCAAAGAATAGATATAGATATGGAGGGAGCACAGTATTTGCAATAAGGATCTAGGATTTATGAATCCCTTGATAAGTTTCTTATGAGCAAATCATATGATTCAGCCCCTGTGATACCATTAAAGACCTACCTGCAGACTAGAGTCCCTAAAATTGGTCAAGCAAGTGACCCAGCAAATATAAAAGATTATGTAGATGGAATCATGGACCCAATTCTTCAAAGAACTAGTAGTAACACTCTCAGAGAAGGAGCACATCAAAAGTGTCTTTAGAGGGCCAAGGTGGGACAATATGAGACATTTGAAATGAGGATACGAACTTCCCAAATGGCATAATTCATTGTCCAAGCTGTGCATCCATGCCCTGATTTGGTTGAAATATGTGCTAGATTGTTTCATGCACCTTCAAGTACCATACAATAGGGTCCATTTGCAATGCAAATTACACCAAATGCTATCAGAGATATGTTGGCCCTATACCATGAAAAGACAACCATGTTTCCCACCATTGCCAAGATGTATAAAATGTGGGCAAATGTCAATACTCAATAGAGGTTTCTAAAAATAGAGTTGCAATTAGGTGATGATGATACTACTATGCCGACACTACCAACATCAAGAGAACAATTTACTCAAGTTGGTCAAGATGCACTTTCCATGATGGTGTTCATTTTTATAATGAAAGATGATATAAATATCTATGAAGAACAAATGGCTAACCTTTTTAGATTGAAAATTGTTGACAAGACTCAGGAGTATCAACTTGATTTCTCTGAGCAAATTGCATATTCGATGGTGGAACAACTTGCCTAGTTCAGATCCAAAGGAATTTTCAGGTATTCCTCTTATTTGTTCCACCTTATGTTGTATCAAAACTCTGCCATATTTTCCCAACACATGCATTTAAACATGTATGAGCCAAGCTTCGATCTACATAGGACCACTCTTGTGTCTGCATGGACAAATATTTTTTCCAAAACTAGTGACCCATACAAATTTTGGAACATTTTGTTGCCCCTAATTTTTATCATTTGAGCCTAGAACCAGTTATAAATAGACTATTCCAAGTGTATCAAACCTTATGACCAATTTCCCTATCCCTTGTGATTAATTTTTTTGATCCCATCACACTATTATTAGAGTCCATGGTTTTTGTGGGGAACAAGTATTGCTACCTAAGATTTTGACCCTTAGGTTAGCATAATTAGAGGTCACCAGGCAAGCATCTATGGTAGATAATGAATATGGTTCTGGGAAGAGGAAGAGGAAAATGTATGATGTCCCATGGATGACAAACAACATGGTACTAGAGGCCAGAGATGCTGATATTGTGTTGCTTAGAAAGCTAGCCTTCTTGGTTTTCCTTCTAATTGAAGATGAATGGGTATATGACCCAAATGGTTTCATAGCTTCATGGATTAAGATTGATAGGGTTGCTATCAAGATTGCACATGAGGGCCAGCACTTTTGGGAAAATAGAAAAAATCCCAGGGAAGATATTTATAAATTTTATGTTGAATTGATGGATTTGCCTCTTCAACAAAACAAACCATGGAAATTTTTTTATTCTAAGCAAAGAGAGTTTGACCCAAAAATTAGAATGACTTCTGGTTTAAGAAGAGAATTAAAGAATAAAGACTAGAATGCTAAAAAAATAGAAGCCTATTAGAAATATAGGAAAGAGATTTGTGAGACAACCCACTCCTTTGGAAATGTGGATTTAGATGAGAAATGAGAGGAACTCTAGGATGGATGTCATCTATCTCTTATGTATAGTCCTAACACAAGCAATTTGCAAACACAGGGTGGTGATCCATAAGCCAAAGCAGAATCTAGCCAAACATCACAGGGCCCAATGCAAACTTCAGCAACAATCACTGTAACTATTTGGCCCTAATCTCTTAGTACCATCAAAAAGGAAAAGGGTGTGGTATCTTCACTGCCAAAATCTTCTCCATCAGTGTCAGTCCTTGAGGTTCCCAGTTCTACACAAGCACCACTAGCAACAGTGGTAAGTATTGAAGAGAAGGGATCACAACTAGAAGAAAAAACACCAAGGAGACATAAAAGGCTAAGGTTCCAACTAGATTCAGAGGAGAGGGTAGAACCCTCATAACACCAACCATAGATTACCCTAGTTACTCATCAAGTAAGTATTGTTTCTCTTCCTCCTTCTCAATCTCTCTCTTCCCCTTTAGGGGTGATGATTCCATCTATCCTAATGACATCCCTTACCACCTATGCTATGTCTATTTCTCATTTTGCCCCATCTATCAAAACTTAGGCCATATCCTTACCTCACTTCTCCCCCTCTTTTTCAAAGAAAGTACCTCCTCAAATTTCACATAGCCAATAATTGGCTATTCCATATGGCTTGGCACAAGTTTTTCCTTTTGCTGGTGGGCACATTGCCTCTCCTACCTTCCAAACTCAAGCAGATGCTACTAAGAAGGTGAGGTAAGCCTGAAGGAAGAAAAAGAGGATCAAAGAGAATAAATCCCTAGCTACACCACATTTGAGGTCATAATTTGACCCAATTCAATAGCAACTTTCAGTGACCCATTTGTCACCAAATATAGTCAAGCCAAATGAACAGATGTAGCCAGAGGATTACATAATGAATGCAGTGGCTATAGATATGTCCCTATTCAAACCATAAGATAGGGTCAAGATACTAAATAAATCTACTTCTATAGTAGCTAAAGATTATTTGAAAATATCAAGGAAGCTATAGAAGATGGAGGCTGATCTAGCCAAAGAGAAGGCAAACTATAGTAGTCTGATCACATAGATCAATATTAAGAATATTGAAATAGAGAGTCTTAATAAATAGTCACAAGATACTATTTCTCTTCAAAATCACCAGGCTATCCAGGCCAAAAATGATTCTTTGAAAGTAGGGATAACATAGGTAAAGGATGTAGTGACAACCTTAAGGTGGAAAAAGGTAGCATTTCAGAAAAAATGTGAGGAAAGCCTGTTATAGGTTACTCAACTTCAATAGAAGCTATTGAATGATCAGAATAATACTATAGCTATTCAGGGCCAACTTCAATCCAAGTGATAAACAATAGAATAATTGACACTTGAATTAGCTAATAGGCCAATGAATGTAGGGGTGTTAAATTTGTTGAAGGAGCTTTATGAATCAATATGGAAAAGAATCTCTATGGACATTTTTTAGCTCAGACCTTCTCTAACCTTTCTACTAAATGCATAGAAATTGTGTGAAAAGGTGGAGACTTCAATTGAAGACACTCTGTCTACTATTTTTAGGAGAGTATTAGACTCTAAAACACTACTACAAAAGCTATTTGATGCAACTGATGGAATGTTGTTAGTAGCAAGGATTAATGATAGAATGGTCACTTCTAAACGAGTGAATGACGTTCTCAATTGAAATTCTACTGTAATCAATTACAGAGAGCTTCTAGATGTGATGAAATAAGGAATCAACAAAATGAAACAACACATTAAAGACTTAGTGCAATAAGGTCTTCCTTCCCCTTTTCTTGATGACAACACTGTGTTGATGATTGAAGAAATCAAACCTTTGTTGTTAGCTAGATAGAATGATCAGGTAGTTTTTTAGGATTTAAAGGATGATTCATCAGTACCTGAAGTAGAAGCTATTTTGATTCTTATTTCCTAGCTTGAATTTAGATTGAAGGCTATAGTTCAAATTTTTAAGAATTTTTCACACAAAGATATTATCAATCTTGATTTAGCCTTTCATGAATTGAAAAATAAGCAGGGATTATCTGATGATGAGTGGTCTACCTATCAGACAATGCTACTAAAGCTGTGATTTTTTGTCACATTTTGATCATGCAGGAGTTATGGATTCTTTTTGAGCAGGCTCAAACATCCTTGGGGTCACCAATAACTGTAGAGTAAAAAATACTCTACATTTTATTTTGATTTTCAGTTTTGCACTGCAAAATTTTGTCCCCACACATTTTGGTTTGAGATAGCAATGTTTTGACTCAGAGCACGGGCTCAAATTCATTTTCACCTCATTTTTGTCTAAGTGTTGAAATCAAGTAGAAGCTGACAAGTGTCATCAGCCAAGGTACCTTTCATAATTTCTAGAAGTTGGTCGAGATGTGCCATGTGTCTCATAGTAACTCAGTGGAGTAAAACAAGTGTTGACATCTGCATCTCATGTTTCTTATACATCTCAAAAGCCTCTTTTTAATAAAGATTTTCTCATTATCAAATAGAAGGTGCCAAGTGTCAACCACAGAAGGTTTCAATATGATTTTAGAAAAGCATTGGAAGATGCCATGTATCTCAAGCTAAAGAAAGTGGAAGCCACCATGTGTCAACATTTGAATTATCTTCACTTAGTTTGATTGATAAATAAAGACTATGGTGGGTCTTAGGTTCTATTTTTGAGGCAAGCAGAAGTTGCCAAGTGTCACCATCCATGTAAATATGAAATGAGGCCTGAATGTTTCTATAATATAGATAGAGTGATGCAGGGACTGACAAGTGTCACCTTCCATAGAATTCTCAATGGGTAGCTATAAGCAGTGGAGACCAACACATGTCCCTAGTTAAATATGCATGGAAAGCACCACCTATCCCTATCCCCTTTTTGAAGTTTCTAGGGTGAGAAATGTTGTGGGTCTCATTTTCTATTAAGTTGTTAAAGTTTTGGAGAAGCGTACTGTGACAGATGTCAAAGGTGGAACACTCATGAGCAAAGACACAAAAATAGTATAACTTACGTAGAAACTACCATGTGCATTTAGTAAGTACTACAAAACATGCCAAGTGTCATTATCTGGTGCCTCTTGAATAATAATAAGGTTTTCAAGTAGAGAGAAGGAATCAGCTAAGTGTCCTCTCCTATTTAAAAGTGTGAAGCGTCCTGGGTATCTATGTCAGCCAATAAAATTGTAGGAAGATAGAACATTTCAGATCTAAGAAATATCTTGTGTTAGACACTTCTAGTTTAGTTAGAGCTCAGTTAGGCCATTAGATTGGGAACGTGTAGACAATCTAGAACTAATCCAATGCTATAAATAGGGGTGTAGAGATCACCAGAATCATCATCAAAAGATAGAGAGAATTTTGTGCAAGAGATTATTATCAAGAGTTTTTATACCATTTTAGCTGTGATCAGGAATATCATTTGCCTTTATTCCATTTTATTGAGTTAGAAAGTATATGTAACTGTGCATGTTTCTATGCCTTTTATGTGATTGGAGAATTAATAATAAAACTAAGTTTTGTGCCTTTGTTGATATTTTTTTGTGTCATTACAAAATTAGTCTAAGTTGTGATCCTTTGTTTCTATTGTTTTCTATCCTTTAAATTGATCATGCCTTCTTCACTCTTTAATGTAATTTAATCTTACATAAAGCTTCAATGTGCTTAAGGGTTGAATTAAATTTAGGCGCATCACCATAGTTAGAGTTTCTTTAGTTGCACTTGTGTTTCTGTTTAATTCTTATCCCTTTTCCCATTATACCCTTGATATAAAGAAGAGCCAACTTATTTAAAATCTCAAGGTTGTTTAATATTGCAAGTCCCACATTCCTGAAACTTCCCATTGTTGGTGTTAGAAATAGCACAATTTAGTCATCAATAGGTATGTAATCAACACTCAACATATGGGATGTTAAGGTCACATCTAGCCTACCCCACTAATGCCACTCTATTTAGAATTTTCACCCTCAAACACCCTAATAAACATGGAGGCCTATATTTTGACATTTAAATTATTTGAAATAGAGAATATAGTATGAATCATCATCTATGCATATAGGCACAAACTACATAAAACTAGGTGAAGGCCCACCCAATAGTTCATTATCCCTACTTAAAGAAGGACACTAACACAATAAATAAGACATTATCATAATGCATTACAATCTATAGGATCATGTTATTAACTAGGAGGGTTCCTGACTCTTAGTTCTTATTCAAAACATATTACACAGTCCCTATACCAATTTTTAACTTATCACTTATCTATTCTTAGACAATTTTTAGCTAAGTAAATATCTTGTAATTTAATTAATTTTTTTTGAATAATTAGTGAAATAAAATATTTTAAAAGTCATAGGTTGTTAATATTAATATATTTATTACCTTATTTATTATTCCAACACATAGTAAACTAGGGTTTTACATGTTGTGGATTATGTAAAGCCTCTCTCAACCCTATTATCATCTAGATTAGTTTTATATCATAGATCACCAACACAAACCATAGCATTTTCTACTAGATAGGTCCCTAATAACCCCACTATTTATAGGCCTATTAAGTCAACTCTATAGATTCATAACCTGAGTCCATAGGAAGTTTCATCTACAGATTACTCGGTACATCTAATTCACAAATTTTAGATAGCACCTCACATAACACATGCATTCACTCACATTATTTTATATAGGGAACCTTTATAGTGAGTCTCTTGTGATACTCATTAGTTAGTATGTCCCTCTCTACTTATACATAGTTTATCTTACCTTGCTCCTTATATATAGTTTCATTTTCATGTTCCTTATAGCTAACTTATAGTTAAAAAATACAAATACTTTCTTAGAAAATATAAATATTATATTGTATGCATTTCCATGTTTGCATTCCTTCTATTTTCCATATATTACTTATGTTACCTATTATAGTATAGTTAGTTTTATCATAGATACATGCTTAACTTGTTATCTCTGAGTGTTTGTCTATTATTATAAGAATCAGGTCATTTACATATATCTAGTTTTAATAATATCTACCCATTAGGGGCACATACACAAATACACAGATTTAACATTAATACATTCACTTACTAGGGGAATCATACTATAAAATTTCTAATTTATTAGGTTATATCTTTCTATACTCCATATCATAAATTTTGCATTGCTTATATATTGATATTGATCATATTATATTACATGTTTTTTTAATGACTAACACTACTATAGACTCAAATTATGTAGAAATTCTCTCTTTTACATATTTATACAACAAGTTCATACATAATTTCATTTGTAGCTTTATTATTTTAGACTTGATTGTATCTCATTACTTATACATTTATTCAATGTAATTTGAATATGCCATTGTTATAAGGATCTACACTGATTCCTTTCAGTATGTTTATGATCTAGACATGTTCCTTTTTATTTGTGTGTGCCTTTTTGATTGTGTATGTGAAAATTTTAACATGTCATTCCATGTGGCTCTAGGACAACCTTATTTGATATATACACATGTGAACATTTAAACATGTCTTTGTATGTTTTAGTTTCCTTAAACTTAGTGATGTGCCCATATACATTGTATTATGGCCCCTTGGCCTAATTTTCATGACTTATATGTTTATATGTATGCTTTAATGTATGTGTCATGTCCATGAAACTCATGTGTTGCTTGTTACACACACATGTAGTTTACAATGCCATGAAGGACCTCATGCATCTCCCCTTCCTCCTTGGTTTACTTGATGGACATCAAGCTCCATCCCCTATAGTTTAATTATATTATAATTATATTTATAATTCATATACATGATTACATTATTATATCTATCGAGACAACCATGTGAATGTTAGAAGTAACATAGACTGTGCATTACCAACTTATGCTCAAATTGTTTTAAATTCTGATGTCATGTATACACATTTTATAATTTTGTTTATCATGCATATATCATATATTTTTAGTCACACACATAATATTCATAGATTTTTAATTTACGTAAAATTATTGTAGAGGTTGAACAACTCCCCTCAAAATAGGAGAATTCACGAAGGTTTGTCATAGAGATCAGATCATTCTCATATACTCAAAACATAGTTTTTATCACACAAACTTAGATTAGAGATCCCAAATTTAGGAAAACACAATGAAAAGTAGTCACATATTGATCAATCTAAGTTTTTCATGAAAACAACATAGGTGGTCAATATCATGACACAGATAATACTATCATAGTATACTATTGACTAGGGGACCACACTATTATCAAGTGTCCCCATAAATAGAAAATTAAATAATTTATATAAAACCAAAACACTTGAAATACACATTTTTATATTTTTAGTCATAGATTTTTAGACATTTTAAATATATACACTATTTTCACATATATTAAACATGTTTTCACTGATTGGGGGCGTCATGCACAACATGATCACTCCTATTCTAGTTTCATTTAATAAAACACAAATTGTTATTATTCAATCCAAAATACACATACATAGATATTAGAGTGTGGGGCATCCATGTGGTACATTGTTCCCATATGTTTTGTTTGACACCCGTACTCTCAAATGGAATGGTAGTTCCATGTCATTCTCATAATTGTTACTCTTGATACCATTTACACCTTGTTTACACCAAATTACTGCCTTATCATGCTTGTAGAAATTTTTCAAACCAAGTAGTAATTGGGATACATTCCTGAGTGCATGAGTGTCCCCTAAGCCATTTTTTAGTTTAGATTTTTTTAGAGGCCCAAGATTCATCCCATACAGTTTTAATTAAATCACATAGATCCAGTTATATTTCATAGATTTAGCTTTAGATGTTTCTACTACACATGAGTGGTAAATGATGGAGTCTTAGCTTACTTGAGTTCTTGAGTGACCTATATAGGAGGGTTGGAAAATACATCAATCTAGTAAAAATTATTCATAGATTATGATCCATCAAGCATGGGTGTTAATGATGGAGTCAAGTCTAGATTTAGTTCTTAAGCCACCTACAAATGGTGCTAGAGAAATTCATCATCTTAGTCCAAGTTAATCAACATTTGATCGCCATATACATGCACACACATCATGTAACTAGGTTTCAAAATTAGTTCATGTACCTAATGAGGTGTATTCATTCCTTTCCTCTAT
>JARHVA010005043.1:900000-975000 GCA_037957365.1 Torreya grandis | reverse complement strand
CGAATTAATAAAGGGATTATAATTGTTTAAAAAGTGCATATTTCTAACATGATTGTGCCTCCCAGAAGATTTATTGGGTTTGGGAGGCAATTTTGAGCCTAAATTGGGTTTTTTTCATAACATTTTTCCCATTTGTTATTTTTTCAATCCATCTAAGTTGTCAAAAAACTCATTCCAATCAGGACATTTTTTCCTTTTCAATTTTGGTAAATGTTTTGATTATTAAAATTTGTTTATGTTTTAGTGTCTAGTGTTTATAATTTAATTTTTAATTGAAATATCTAACTTGTTTTTTAGACCTTTTTTAGGCAAAGGAAAAGTGGTATAGCATTTTTTAGGGAAAATATGGTTTGTGACAACATTTAATAGAGATAAATATGTTTTTGAGGAAGGTCCATTTCGCATTGGAATGAATATTTATATATATGGGTTTTTTGTCATTCGAAAGGTTAGATATTTTTTCATACTTGGAAAAATATTATACAATACACTTATTTTATGATTTTTTAGTTTAATTTTTATCTCCTCATTTGTTTCACTAGTGTTATACTAGTAAAATTTTAATCGAATGAAAAATTGTAATCTTATTTGCACTTCAAGTGTAAAAATTCATTCATACGACTTATGGAGATTTATATAATTTTATGTACATGTAATATAATGGTTATGATATTCCTCTTCATGGTTTGATACTTAAACATTATAACATGGTCTTTATTTATTTTCTTCTTTCATTTTGCACTTTTTATTAATTTTAATTGCTAGGGTTTGAATTGAATCTTTTATTATCATTGTATTATTATATAAAGAAATTTTACATTATACTAAATACATTATTTAAAATTTATATAATATAATGAATGAACATTTAAATCAAATTATCCCTAATTTAATTAAACCCATAAATGTTGTTTCTAGTCATTTGGTAAAATCTGAAAAAATGCATAGTTTGTTTTATTTCTTCAAAGTTACTAAAAACTTGGATGACCAAAATGACACATGAATTAACTATAAATACACTAAATCGCCATAGAAATATAAAATTAGTATTAAATATTCAAAACCATTAAGGTCCTTTGAATTGGAGTAGTTCCACATAGACAATTGAGGCACCCAGTATGTCATGACCTGACAATAACAAGCCTTGGTAAGACCATACATGCCTCCCTTCATGATAGTATAAATGGGTGACCATCCCATAGTGATTTAATGTGAAAAATGACCCATAAATATATTAATGTTATATGGAGGGCCAATTCATATTATTTTAACTCATCACTTGTTTTAGGTCTTTTAGCTTGTTGTTTACACATTCCCCACACTATTACATGTTTTAAATATATATCAATACATTTGCAAATAGAAGGAGGTCATGATTAGAATATTATAACCTATAAAATTTTGAGTATTTTGGATCATCCTTCAATATTTTACCACCTCGTTGTGTTCTTAAACCACACATTAAAAGATTGGTACAAAGAGGACTTGAATTCAAATATTTAAAAAATATATAAACTTTAGATTTTATAGGTTTTACACTAAATTATATTCTAGGTTGTAAGACTTAAAACTTAAAAATTTCATACCCACTAATTAATTTCACCTAGCTTGGTGGAAGTGGCTACCTATGAACATTCTAGGGCCTACTCATAACTTGCCTAAGCATATCGATAATTTATTTCCTAATTACACACATGGTGGGATTAGAAATATGGAAGAACATTTTTAGTCATTCAAGGATGCCATTATCTAGACTAAAATCCAGCATGAAGACATTTTTTGCCACCTATTTTCTTACTCTTTTTATGAGTTTAATTATGGTTAGTATCTTAACCTACTAGATGGATGTATCACCTCATTGGATGTATTTTAAAATGAATTTGTTAACCATTTTATATTGGCCAATGATCTTGTTTACATATAAAATTAATTTTTTATATCTCATAGGGAGACTAATGAAACCATGAGTATATTCAATGTTCACTTTCACCAATTATATATGAGGAAGAAATACCTATTCCTACAAATAGAATTAGTTACCATTAAGATCAAAATTAAAATGTTAGATCCCTTATCTTTTATGATTATCTGGGGGAATCTACCCACTCTGACATATTTAACATTTACTTACCAAGAGGTTTTCATCATTTAGGAATAATCAATTTCACATAATTATGGTGATAACCCATTTTATTTGTTAGGATGGACAAATGTTTACATGAAAAATCCTTTGATTTACTTCCCCAAAATTTATTCCATGGACCAATTTGTGCCTTATAATAAAAAATTGCCTAAAACATACAATAAATAAACCCTTATTATGATAAGTGATAACCATGATATTATATTTAATTCATGCAATTATGATAATTCAACATTGAATAAATGGTTATTTTACCTTATTTTAGTGATCAAGTGTCCTTTAGTGTTATTGTTAATCATGAGTCATTTATTTTAGCAAAATTCCAAAAATAATTCCATGTTTTGACCTATGAGACCATGTTTCCAAGCTCAAAATGTTAGGTTTAAGGATGTTTTAATAAGAAAAATGATGAAGTAATCATGTTGAATGATAACGTTTAATTAAGTAGGCAAGAACCATTATAAGAGAATGATGATCATTATTAGTCTCATGAAAAAATATAATTAGTTTTTTAGGTGAGTTCGTAATGAAAATCATAGTAGTAAGAATATACCTACACAATAAGATAAATTATAATCCTTCTATAATTATCCTATAGAATAAGTGAATGTATTGGAGAATTTAGATGAAGAGGATGCATTATATACCTCTTAAACAAACCATTATACACTTTTAATCCTATTTTTGAAGAGTTGATTCAAGAAGATAAACAAATAGAGTGCTGTAATTTAGATCTCAAATAATCATTGGAGATAATTTAAATATAAGATAAAAAATCCTAAATTAGTTGTTTGTATAATGATAAAGAACTAAAAAAGTAAAATATTAAATATATAGTACTTTAGGGCAACATTACTTTAACTCTAGTTGGCATAAACCTAAATGATGTAGACACAAGGCTTATCAACACTAAAGAGTGTCACCTATCCATTATTAAAGATATGTGGAAGGAGGATAAAAATCAAGAGGTTTCCCATATATTTAAATATTTAGATCATTTGGATCAGCCTAGAATGTGTGATTTCAATAACCTAGTGATCCTCTGAGTAGTAGAGGTAATTAAATTAGAAATTATAAATCATGAGAATGATGGTCCATATTAATAAATGAGACTAATTAAATTTAAAGATGAAAATACCATAATCCATTATAAATATATGAAAAATTCATAAACAAATTATAGAATTAGAAGGTCCTTATCATGCAAAGAATAAAGCATATGCCTTATGGGTGATGAATATGATACAAAGGATGTTATCATAAAATTTTTATCAAGGAAAGAGTATTCATTAATATATCCATTGATTGGATGACATGAATAACATGTCTTTTCTAGTTTGTGTGTTTCAATATCTTTGGTATGTGTTGATACCCACCCCTATTCCTCACCTCATTTTACTATCTAGGCAGATGTATTTCTACAACCCTATCCTAATTGCTTTTTGAAAATTAAATGTAAGAAAATTATTTAATTTAATAACAATAATTTTTTTAATTTTCATGGAATCATCATATATAATAATCTTTAGGATAGCATGAATTAGAGAAAAGGGAAGCATAAATATGAATGTCCCTTTTGTAGGATCCCTACCAGCCCTCTCAAAATCATTAACTTGAATATGTTTCATCTAAAGTGTCTAAATGGTGAGGATGCATTATATAATATCCATGGGTTATTCCTCAAAATCCTACTTCCATGCTTGAATTTCTATGGCAAACTCTTGTATATAACTTATCTTTAATTTCCTTATTTTTCTTTCTTGTTTTCATTTTTTGTTTTTATTGATTGTCATCATTGTTTTGGCCTCATTTATATCTATTTTTTGGTCAAACCTATATTTTTTGACTATGAGTTCATATCTAATCAAAGAGTAAGGAATAATGATTTGTAGATAGATGGAATTTAGAGTGATGTTATAGTGCCTAAATACTATGAGTAGTTTGTGGTTTAATATTATGTTTTTGAATTAGTTTAGAAAAATTAGATTTTCATGTGTGCTATGTATTTATTAATTTTTGGTAAATTTAAAGTAAAATATTTGGCCTATGAAGATATTATCATGAAACTGTACAAAAATAATCACATTTTAATGGTTTCTAGGTCTAATTGGATGAATTTCGTATGCCTAATATATAGTGTTACAAATATATATTTATGCCTTTATTTTTAAATAGGATTCCCAAAATTAGAATTGATACAACAATAAATAAATAAATAAAATAAAAAATAACATAAAAGTAAAATAAATTTTAGAAAAACTCAATCCTAGGTGTTTAAGGAAATATTTGTAGGGTTATGGATGCCCAAATTGATTTAGAGAAAGTCCTTGATAAGGATTCATGATAAGGATTCAGGACATCTTCATCAATGACATGAACATCTATCTAGTAGTGGATTGATGTCTAGGAAATCATTCTAAAGATGAGGATCATTATCCTAATGGCTAGAGCCATATTAGTTATTCTTTGTAGGTTATACAAGGTGGTAACAAACTCATATGCACACATTGAGTTAATGAGAATAAAAAATTTGGTCCTGTATCTATTCCTCTCTTTCCCTCTCTCAAATAAAATCATGTTCCACATGTTATCTCAACCAAATATTATAGGTTCATAGACACATTTTTTTAGTTTAAAAATACTTAGGAGTATTTTTCAGCATAGTATCCATTTATTTTCTCTTGCAAAACATGCCTTATTTACTATGGAATTAAGGAACCTCTTCTTGTCCTCTTTCTTCACTCCTTATTCCATTCAAAAATAGTTGTTATTATCATTCTCAAGTTTTATTAGTGGGTTGTCTCAATATTCATGTCAAATTGAGTCTTAAAGCCACCTGCATTTAAGAGACCATGTACATGTGAGAAAACTTCATATAACATAGTTAGAGTGAAAGTGAAGTATTCACCTCCCTATTTTCCTTTAAAAATATGGCTTTCTTATCTCTATTAATCCACTTTAGTGGTAGTTTTAGTTTACATGTTTAACCATCCTCCAAAATATATCTTATTTAGATGACCAATATTATGCAAGAAAATTTCATATTTTTCACTTTTTATAAAAAGGATTTATTATTATCCTCCTAACTCTTAGACAATTTATAAAAAATCTTCTTTGCAATCCCAATATATTTGTTATAGGTGTCAAAAAAAATTATTGCTTGTAGTCTCAAATAGGTATGTATTGAGGTCAACATACCCCTTTTTTATTAAGATTGGGACCTTGAGATATTTTCAAGCTTAACCCTAAAAGAATGGCCTATTCTAAACATTATTAAAATTTGAATATCATCCATTTTGATAAGATTGTCTTAATGAGTTATGTTTTGGTTTAAGCTTGCCTAACATTGTTAATAATTGGTATTCATGTCTTAAAGATGCAAGTTTTATGGAGTCCTTGCTGGTAGATTCATGTTCTAAAACCGTGGCATAAAACCTTATTTAAAATTTGAATTTGATGAGAAAAATTTGGTAGGAAATTTTTTATTTTGGACTTAAATCCAATTTTTATGTTATGTCTTGGTCATGTTTTTTAACACAACCAAACCCTAGCCTAAAAATTATGCCTTGGTCCTTTTTTATTTCCCTTTTTTTTATTTTCTATATTTTTAATGTGGTCTAATTTTATGGTAGCAAGGTAATTTTAATTTTCTAATGTGGTCACTATATTACCTAACTAGCCTAAAGCTTTAATGTTAAGTTCTCATTCATTTTTATCAACACAAACAAGATCTTAGTATAAATTATTTAGCCTAATTTTATTTTATCCTAGGTCCTAACATAAATATTGGGCATCATATAAGATCTAATGATCTATTCTTCATCATTACTTTTGATCCAATGGAGTGAGGATGAGCCCAATAGAACTGAGCACTTTGTCCTTTAGACCAATCATGTTTGAGCACTCAAATCATGATCAATAGATTAAACTTCATTATGGATCAAAGATTAGATGAAGTGAAGACAACATTAAAAATTCAAAGGCTTAGGGGATCCATAGAGTCACCATGTGGCACTTCCACATTCAATACATAAAGGAAAAGAGTCTTGCTTATTAAATGGAACCAATGGTGTATGACTATTTGAATCATGATCAGATAACACTTGCTTCATCATAGTTTTTAATAAGATGGAGTGAATTAAGTCCAAGATCCTAGGAGACCCTACAAAGTATCCATTTGGCACTCTAGCATTGGAACAAAATAATTTGATGATCTTAAATTTGACATTTGCATGATTGTCATTTGATGTCTGTGAGGATGTATTTGACATCCACACAATGGTCAAATTTAATCCAATCAAAAATAAGAGCTTCATGATCTTAAATTTGATGTTCATGTCGACATCATTTAATGTCTATGAGACCATATTTGATGTCCACAAGGCCATTAAATTTAAGATAATGGACTATTTTTCTCAAGACTAAGATATACTCTAAAATGCTATTAAAAACTCATGAATTTCAATGTAGACTAATAGGACCCCTTCGAGGATGTTCAAATACTTGAGATCTTTGAACTAAAAATATGAAATGATGTCATAGTCTAAATATATGCATAAATGAATTTTGTTTAAGTCTATATCTTAAGGTCCCCATTGCATTTGTTTGAATGTTATGAACCTTAGGATAGAGAATTATACTAAATA
The DNA here is from genome assembly GCA_037957365.1 of Torreya grandis. Lineage (NCBI taxonomy): Eukaryota > Viridiplantae > Streptophyta > Pinopsida > Cupressales > Taxaceae > Torreya > Torreya grandis. Next base: position 968,211 of record JARHVA010005043.1, on the reverse strand, counting down.
TTATGCAAAAAGGGTATTTGTGACATACAACTTAGCTCAAATGATTTTGATCAAATAATTTATCATTTTTATTAATACATTAAATCTATATGTCAAAATATAGCATTTTGATCCTTATATCACTTTGAATCCTTTGGGAATGTTCTATGATCTTAACATAAGTATTTCAGCCGAAATTATGCATTATGTTTATTAGATACAACGTAAACCTTGGCTTAAAATATTTAGCTAGGTCCCCTTTTATATAAATATCAAAAATCTTAGGCATAAACACTTTAGCCTAAAGTTTATTTCATGTTTAATAAACATGAAATGAACCTTAGACTAAGGTATTTAAACTAAGTCCCCAATTAAATATAAATATTGATTAAAGCTCGTATATCTTGTAAGATCCAATGACTCACACTACATTGCAAATAATGATCAAATGGTGCAAAATCACCGATGACTTTTCAACATAGCTTCGAGAGCCCAGAAGATCAACACATGGAAAACACATGATCAATATGTAGCTAACAAAGGTGATACAAGTTATAAAGCTTGTGAAGGTTCCAAGTGGCACAAACATGGGGCTCAGTACCAAAAAGAACCAATAATAAGTGAAGGCCTAGATCACAATCAATGGCCTATATTTATTTGTGGATATTTATTCAAAGATGTAAATAAAAAAGTGATTTTAAATGCCAATGGCTAGTGCTTAGAAGCATTTATGAAAAATTCCATGAAAAGTGCAAATAAGTTCCATGTAAGCACAAAGTGACAAAATAGAAGATCTTGTGTGTCCAAAATACAAAGGTATAAAGGTGAAGGTCAAAATCAAATCTGAGGCATGTATAAGCCTAGGTTTGAATAAGCTACCACAATTAAAGATCTAAATCAGTAAGACTTACATAAAAAATCCTTAAGTGAACTCAAATTGATTACAACAAATCTAAAATAAACTCAATTGTGATTTGAGCACAAAAGAACTAAACTAGAGACCATTTTCAATGTAGTTAAGAATAATTTTCAAGCCTTGAATCCATGGTAGCTTAGAGGTGATAATCAAGGGATGAGATATAACTATATCTATCTATAAATAGTGAGGGAAGGTTTTCCAAAGATATTAACCTTAACACTATGGGCTTAAACACTGGCAACAAAAATTTATATGAGGTCTTCTAGACCATTAACAAGATGCAATCCATCAAAAAAGAATAACACAATATTTCCATAGTTAGTAGGAGGTACTATGACCTAGTTGTAGTTCAAATAGCTAGTCTCCATCATGTTGCTACTAAACCAAAGGCACTCCATTGCTTTAATATCATTTCTCTTATTTTTATGGACTATATAATTCAAAATGATTAGATCATTCATGAAGGGAGATCTAGGAGTGTTTCATACATTCCCCACTAGCCTTTTAGAGGTATTACAAACTCCAAAAACTGCATGTGGACTTACCTAACATTAAGGAGTGGACTAGAAAGAATGATTTTGACACTGTCCTTAGCCCATGGTTGCTCTATGTGAACATTATGAATTGAGAACCTATTGGTAACATCCTAGTCACCCAATTTAGGGAAGGAATTAAGGTAATAATGACTATATTGAATAGAGTATCAGGAGCCACCTCAACCACTTTTATCAATAAGAATTGGGTATGTTATGTCTACTTCATCATAGAAAAAGGGCTCACTCCCCCTATTGGAGATATGATCAACATTCAACTAGGGAGGAAATTTATAGCCATCTAAAATAAGAATTAAAACCAAATGTTTATGATGTCCTATCTATTAGATACCCTCCTAGCTTCCACTTAGATCCCTCAGATCAAAAAGTGGTCACCTAAGGGTAGATTCACAATCTCCCATCATTATTAGAAGCTACATATCTTTAAATATAGACACCACATGAAGTCCATTTGTGATTATGTCTATTCTTATTTTGTAGAAGCCAGAATAGGGATCTTAATTCCTAGGGTAAGCCCTATAATAAAGAAGTATGTCTAACTAATGGGATACATTTGGTTTTATTTAGATTATACTATGATCAGAATTAAAGGTATTCTAAATCAACCTTAGAAGATGCCTATTTATTTTCCCAACAAGCTAGAAAAGTAGGAAATTGCATACCAACTCCTTGATAGTTTTATTGGAGTATGCAAGGATAAAATCAAAGGCCTCTTTCATCCTTCCCTTTACTAATTGGTGGAATATTTTTGCAAGATTGGAAGCATGTGGACACCATTACCTAGAACATTTTTTTTTTTGGATTTTATCTATATGATCTAAGGCATTGGGATCCTTATGATAGAGTAGGAAATAATTTGAAGAGAAAAGAGATACCCAAGCCAATTTATGTCCATCAACCTTGTCCATATGATCCTCTACCCATCAAGGATAAATTTTTTAAAGAGGTACTAGCTAGGATCAAGAAGCAAAATGTTAAACTTGAGCATAGATTGAATATTAATGAAATGACACTAGGGTATTTATGGAAAACGGAACCTCTTAAATATCATTTTCTTCTTGGACCTTCTAGGCCACCTTAGGATCAACCACAAATAGAAGTGTAACCTCAAGCACAAAGTACACAAGGCCCTAAGAAATAGAAGTTAGAAGAGAGACCTAGTGAAGGACCCTCATCCTTAGCCCTACCTCAAAGATGATAATATCTAATAGAGTTCTTAGATATAATATCCTTGAAGCCTAATTAAACAGTACAAGATACACTTAGAGTTCTAGTTGAAGCATATAGATATAAATAAGAGGAGGAACAAGAAATAAATCCTTGGCTCAAATTTTAGAATTTGATAAAGACAAAGGAAAATAGGTTGATTTGGATTTAATTCTAGTATCACCCCCATTAAAAATAAATTTATAATTAGACTTGGTCCTATATGGATCAAAGAGGCTAAAGTTGACTTTCATGCATCTTGCAAGTAAAATCAACTTATTTAGTGAGGAATACCTTATTCATGGACCAATCATCCTTGATTGATTCATTTATGGAATTGTGAAAAATATTCCCACTTTGTCACATCCTTGGGTGTTGACTTAAACTATTATCATTCATGTGCATGAGAATATCAAGCCATAGGTGAGGGCTTTGATGAAAGATGAAGAAGAAAGAATAATAATGACCATTGTAGGGTCAGAAAGCAAGCAGATGGATGCTCTAGGAGAATAAAGTAGCACAATCATAAAGGTACTAAAACCTCCAAAATATATTAAATGAACAACAATAATACAATTAAATCCAGAAGCTTGTGGATTAAAGAGAGTAATAATAAGAAAATCCATGGTGGGAATGAAATAGTTTGCATTACAAAAGGTTAAACCATTTACAAGATTAAATCCAGTTGGAGGGAAACAACCTAGTGAACTACCCATCCATGAAGAGGATATTGAAATCCTCACTAAGGCTCATTAAACTCAAGTTAGGACTGGCATTAGGGAAATAAAACAAAAGATTCATAATTGGGAGAAGGAAAAGGAGAATGTGGATACCCAAGACATCTTATCAATTCCTAAGGCCATAATAAATATGTTTTAAGCATACTTTTTTGACATGTTTGCCTCTTTAAAGTCAATTAAGCCAAGACATGATGCATTGAGCTAGCAGAGTGAGGTGGCTAAAGGATTGATGAAAAATGGTATGATATAGAGGATAAAATAAGGTATCTCATCAATATAATGATTAGGAATAAAATTCCTAAGTTAAAATCTATATTAGGGATAGTGGTGGATAAGATCAAGAGCTTAAGTACTTGGTCAACAGGCTTGGACATACTCCTAAGGGATGATTTGAAGTTGATTACAAGGATTAAGAAACTCTTTCGCACAATATTGGCTAATCCTACAAAATATATATCCATGAGAATTATTAATGATGAGGAATATAGTCATAGAGTCACTTTGGTGATGTAAGAAGTAAATGGCAAAAACTAGGCTCAACCAAGCAGTGAAAATAGCAAATTTTTTGGCATGATCTTCGCTACTAAAGAAAATATTGTAGAAACTTAGAGTATTAAGGAAGATATGGCAAGGGATGATAGGGACGTTGAATACTTAATTGATCAATAATATGTTTTTCTCTTGAATCCAACCATATATTTGGATCTCATCAAGGAATAAAATCAAAGAGCTATGGTGCTTCCACAAGAGCAATAGGGAGACCCTTTAGTAGTGGGCCCATCAATTAATTAATATATATTTTTTGTAAAAACATTATAATATTTTAAATCATAATATGTTTTTGTAAATGTATATGCTAATTTGTTAGCATATTTTCCTCTAGGTTGGTCTAGTTTGGAAAAGAAAATTTATTCTAAAACTTTATGAAAAATGATAATTGCCCTTATCTTTTATACATTTATATCTGGTAATTGATCTGTATATTACCTTGTCTTTTTATAAAAAGAAGTGCTACCATATTTTAAAGGGAAAGAATTTTGAGAAAAAAATTTATACTTTGAGAAACTAATACTATCAGTTAATTCTATAAATATTGTCCAAATTTGATGTGTTAATTGTTAATGTGGCTTTCTCTCAATTGTTCATTCTAAATCTTTAATTTCAATGGTTTCATGAATTCTAAATTTACATATGTGATATAGGTTTGTAGTTTGTGATTATTCTATATTAGTTAAAGGATTTTTAATCTGATTCATTTCATTTATTTTTTATTTAGATGTGTAAATTATATTTAAGTTTGGTAACAAATATTTAAATTAAAATCTAGTTCTTACTTGTATGATTTCATATTATCCTTAGAGATATTCTTGGTGTATGGTGAGATATGATCTTATGCTATTTTTCACCATATAATGGTTAAATTCAAGCTCAATTATAATTGAAACTTTTTCATGATATTTTATTTAAGGATCAATAATCACTTTTTTTTTACTTACCCTTCTCTTTACTTCTTTTTTAACCAGATCACTTTAGTTTAGGCCTCATTGAAAATATCCATTTAGATTAGTTTCTAGTTTTAGCTTTGATCACAATTCACTATTATTAGTAGAGATACTTAAATATTGTAAGGAATTAAAACATGATGGCTCCCAACCATCATTTAATATAATTTTTTATGAATAGATAAACATTTCTTTGCTACTATTTCTCCATAGGTAACATAAGTTACCAAAACCTGACACTCATTCTCTGAGTTCCCATCATTCTAAAATGAGAAGTGTTATTTGAAAACAAAGGAAAAATATAGTACACATAGAGGAATCAATAGTATGTTCTATGTGTTTAAAAAATTATAATTTTATAGACCTAGTTAGGATTTTAAACCCCAGTTATGAATTCTAGGTCAAAATTCCTAATGCTTAATTGTAATCAAGATTTTTTTTGTTTTGATTAGGTCTGGATAAAAATAATTATGTCACATATACCTAATAATAATTAAATGTTTGATTATTTATTGGAGAGGTATGTTTTTGTTTATTTATTTAGTTATAATAAGGATTTTATTCCTGATTGGGTCATAAGTTAGTCAAGTGATGAAAGCCCAGTGCTGGTCAGAGTTTGGAATCTAACTAGGTATTTGAGCTTACCAAGTATTTTAATACTTTATTGGTCAAGGTAAAATCCCTTACTAAGTTAGGGACTATTTCCCCTATTATTTTATTTTTTATTCCAGGATCGAGTACCAACTAGGTCATTGGGACTCTTGACCCCCCATTCTAGTATTAATCAAGTCATAAACCCTGATTAGATATATGGGTCCATACCTTTCCAATCAAAGTTCTATGTGGGTGTCTTACTATGATTACAATATTAAGCCTTTTAGATATCAATATCAGTGGTAATTAGGGGTCCTAAGTCTTATTAGGTCTTATGGACCCCACTTTAAATTTGAGCATACCACACTTTCCTAATTAGGATTTCATCCCATGATTAGGTCTTGGACCTACACAATATACCATCATACTGCTAATTGGGATTTATAATCCCAATAATCAAAGACATTATAATCACAAAAGCTCAATTATGTCTAAAGGCTATTTTTGAACCTTAGTTAGTGTTTGGATGCAAAATGTTTTATCTCATTTGTCATTTTTAATCTATGTAAATCATCAGAAAGCTCATTCTAGCTTAGACATTTTTCTCTTTTTATTTTTGGATTTTTTTCCCAATACAAATTCTACATGTTGTAGTGTCTTAGATTTCTATTTAATATTTTAATTGTAATATCTAGCTTTTCGTTTTGGTCTTTTATAAGGTAAAATGAAAATGTGTCATAGAATTTTAGAGAGAAAATCTAGTTGGTGGCTAAATTTAGTGGAGGTAGATTAATTTTTGGATGGAAATCCATTTCCCATTGAAATGAATATTTATATATATGGGGAATACCATTCCAAGGGTTGGATCTTTATTCCTCCCTAGATAAATATTAGACTATCCACTTTTCTTATGCTCTTTTAGTTTAATTTCTCTCTCCTCCTTTCTTTCCCCAATTTTATGCTATAAAAAGTATAATAAATTAAAATTCGTAAGCTTATTTGTGATTCAAGTGAGTTATTTTATTAATATAAGCTATGGATATTTATCTCATTATCTATACATGTAATACAATGGTGATAGGCTACCTCTTCATGACATTAACCTTACAATTTGGTATTGATTCTTGTTGTGGTTATTTTAATACTTTCCATAGAAGGGATTAGTTTTTATAGTTTGTTTTTTCAAATGTGTTTAATTGAGATTACATGAAAAAATGAATTTTATTTCTTTTCCACTTCTCTATTTCACTTTTTTTATTAAATCTAATAGCTAGGGTTTGAATACAATATGATATTATCATTTAATCTTGATTGAAAGATATTTATCATTACCATAAATGCATGATTGAACATGTAGATAATGTAACGAATGATAAGTAAAATCAACTACACCCTCATTTAATTTTACTTGTAAATTCTAATTTTAATCATTTTTGAAAATATGAAAATGCATAGTTTGTTTTATTTCTTGAAACCCAATTGAAACCTTCATGACTAAAGTAATGACACTTTTATTCATAACAAATATACTAAAATACATTCAAATTTTGAAAACAATGTTTAAATATTCTTATCCAATAATTCCCATTAAATTATAATATGTCTTCATAGACCAACTAGGTAGCCTAATACATCATGACCTACAAATAATATACCTTAGGGAGACCCTAAAGGCCTCCTATTAGGAAAGATTTTATGTGTGACCATTATAACCTAGTTTGGTGTTTGAAATGAAATATCAATAGTATTTACATAATTATTTAGTTTTATTTGACCTTAACATACATTACCTGTGAAAACATGAATCAAACTATTATATGTGAATTTTATATTCAAGGTTGCTCACTACATAGTTCATGTTGAAATATTATTTGTAAATAAATAAATGTAATATAATTTATTAAAAAATGTTAAATTCACATGAATCATTATCATGCCTCTTTTAAATTGTGCCAACTATAAACTATAATAAATTTTATGTGCATGAAGGCCATTAACATGCCCCTAGAATCTATGCTATCTAATACAGAATGATATGAATTTATATATTGAACCTAAGAACTTGTATCTTAAACTTATGTATATGTGCCACTTACAATTCCCTCAAAAAACTATTTAAACATTAATTAGAGTATAATGAGGTTGATTATTAGTACTTTTGATATATTTATTTTGAGTTTGATTTATATATGTTATTTTATTAGAAGTTACATTAATTATTTCATGATAAGTATCTTGATGGATGGTTATGTCATATGTTTTATTAAAATTTATCATTATGATTTTATATATTATTTGTATTGATAAATTTATTATAGTTATATGCTAATGATTAATTTCAGTTGGACTAACTACTAGTTTGTTTGATGAGGTGGATGTAGGACCATTCTTTCCTGATAGGTAGTTTAGAGGGAGAGCATTATAAAAGAAGGGGTAAAGATACCAATAATGGTTGTATATATATATATATATATATATATATATATATATATATATATAACCCACGTACACAAAAAAATCAATTATTTTAATGAAATAATAAATACTTGCATTGGTTATTTGGTAACAAATTAATCTCACTTGCTTTGATTGCATTATAGTTGTTAGGCATGTGTGTATTAATATGATAAAACAACTTATGCATTTCGATTATCTAGATAAATTATTATTTCATGAATCAACCTAAAAATTTCATTTATTGTGTTAAGATTTATTTATTTATCTCATTGTGCTATGTGTTTATAACCTTGACTATGTCTTGGTTATTGGAATTTGAATGGCATATATACTATTTAGTTTCTTGAATATCTTGTTTTGGTTATGAAATTTTTGTGTTATAAATAATTCATAAGGATTAAAATAATTAAAATTATTTAAATCAAATGGGTTTAAATAAACTTCAAATCTTGATTTCTAATTTATTCTTATTATCTGTGGCATCTTATATGGTTTCAAGCAAACACAAATACATTATTTGAGACTTTATGATTTAATATTATGATAATTTATCATAGTAATACACTTCAATAATTATAAACCATTAACTTCAAATGGAAATAAAAATAAGATTATGTTCAAATTTTTGAGATTATTATCATTATGTGTTATTGTCAAAGGACAAAAGGTAATAATAAAGTCAAACTAGGGTGAATTGTTTTGGGTTATCGTTATGATTGTGAAAATTGACCTTGGAAAAAAAATTTGGTGAGTTACTTGATGAGATGCCCATCTATGGACCAGTAAATATATGTTAAACTAAATAAATTAAAGGAGTGTTAGATTAAATAGGAGATTTACATGATGGGCAACTTGAAAAATAACATAAGATTTTGTAGATCATACAAAGCATGCATGGAAAGGAAGATAAGACTAAGCATAAAGGTAAGGAAAAAAGAGATCAACGTATTAGAAGAAGGAAAATGGGATACAGAGTAAACTTGGCTATAGAGAATACAAGGAAATTCATTCCAAGAATTGAATAACAACTTGTAAAGAACTAGGTCATTTTTTTTTTGTAGTTGTGAAATTTGAAAAAATAATAATAATTTATTTTTCATTATCTAGGTTTTGTTATATTTAGTGATTATGTGGAATGAATAATTATATCAAAACCTTAGATATAAACTTATAAATTTTAGGTCTATAGACCTGAGGATGGAACTTGGTTCCATCCTCAAACTTATAGAGCTAAGGTCCAAACCTTATTTGCTAAAGAATTGGTCAGTATTGTTTCAATGTTGATATTGATTGACATAAGTCTCCACTATTATGTATGAAATGTCTCCTCAAAATTTCATATCTCATTACTAGTTTGGGGATTTTTCTTTGAAGGTTTTTATCTTTAATTACCTATATAAAATTTTTGTTAAGGGATTTTAAAGAAATATACAAATAATATCTAATTTGAGCATACCAATGCCTGGAACCTAAAGAGTTTTACATAATTGAAGGAATTGGAATAAATCCATATTAGATTAACCATGTGTATATTTTTTCTTATTTAATTTAGTTAATATTAACTTGAGTATTTATGATAATTTGTGCTTAGAATGTTTATTCACATGCCTAAATTTATACGTTTAATGAAATATGTACATGATTACTTATGTTATAATCACATAGCTCATATGTTTTGGGAATAACACTATGTGTATACATACCTATTTTTTCACTCATAATGGTGAGGTAAATGATATTTAATGAGGTATACAAAAGAATAATTAATCAAAATTGAATATTACGATTCAACACATCAATATATCTTGTATAACAAATAGTAGGTTTTAATAGAAGTCCACAAACCTATTGGTTATATGTATATGAAGATGTAGGATTAAAAATTATTACTTTAATGTGATTTTGGAAATGTTATTTTAAAAATATTCTTACTTAATATGTAACTAAAAATCTAAGAGAGAGGAGTATATCCATTTATATAGGATGAATTACTAAAGCTAAGATTAAGACTTCCCTTCTATTAGGGTATTTTGAGATAAATTATAAATGACTAGTTTCTTATATGCGGACTGTAGATGATTAGTAACACACATGTAGTACATATATATGCTAATATGTCTATTCAAACTTCAAATAGTTACACATCCTAAAGAGTTACCTAGAATTTTGGGTGTAGTTAAAAGGATTATGCTTTATAGTAAATTTGAGTCCACATATGGAAGTAAAAATTTGTATTATAAGTTTTTGGTTAGTAATTAATGTATGAAATAGACATAATCATAATATATGACCATACTTACATTTATATAAAGGTTGGGATGGTAAAGCTATAGGAAAAATTGAGATAGATTGTGTGATAAATTATAACCAATATGCAAATATATATTATTATATAACATTATTTTTACATTAGAACATGTTAAAATAAAATCTATAATGAGATAATATGACATGTATGAGTTTACATTTATTGAAATTATTGTCATTTATATTAGGAATTATAATAGAAAGATATGTTGTTAAGGATATAGAACAACTTGATTTGTGTTCTAGTCTAATGAACATATCTCGTATGAATATAGTGCTTTGATAAATCTATATTAAAGTGATTAGAAATATTTGGATTTATGATTGATGTTTATTTACATAATTTAATATTATATGGGGTTTTATACATATTGAATTTATATTATTATTATTTTGAATACTTATATTAAACTACATTTGGATAACAAGTGATACATATATGAGTATTCTAGTGGGTAACTCATATAAATATCACCTAATATCATATATAAGTCATGATTTCATAACAAATACTTATGTGTGAGTGAAATAAATCAAATTATTTAATCTTAATTCTATAATTAAAACTTTGGTCAAGGTAATGTTATAGATGAGACATTGTCATTTTCATTGTACTTCTAGATTATATGTGTTTGTTGATATCATTGAGATATATGATTGAGTTCCATAGCATATATAATTTATAAATGTAATAGTGATAATATACACATATTCCAATTGATCTCTTGATATATTCACTATTCATTTATGCCTTATCATAAAGGGTAGGTCGACTCCTAGTGGAGAGGTGTGTGGGAGGCCATTGGTATATGGTTAGAGGTAAGTCATTTGCATGATAATATTAATTTTTCAACTAATTCAACCATTTTGGATTATAATAAATATATGTTATGGATCATGGAGCTATTTTAGTAGCTCATTTATACCATTGGACTCATTTTGTTGTATATTTGACCTAGTATTATGTTATACATTATTCTTAAAGGATATTCAAGTAAACAATGTCTATTTAATTTGTAAGTTATATAAAATAGTAGTTATGAGATTATTCATGGCTATTTTTTGATTATATCAGTATTTATTGTACTTGATTTATTTATCATACTTGAATAAAAGTATTTAGCTTTAGTTTGATATTTTTTTCAAGACTAGATGGATTAGATTATAACTAGTGGGTTAATTTCTATTCTATCAATTTTTACATTAGATTCATTTAGTAGTCAAGCATTAATTTAATCATATAGTTTTTAATGAAGTTATAAGTAATTTAATGTGACAAAAATAAACTAGCATAATTTTTGGGTAACCTAGTGGGGTCTAACATTATGGTATTAAGGTTTAAATTTTAGCTTTAGACTGAATGATTCCACTAACATAATTATATTTTCCTAATTTAAATGAAGAGAATGGTGTAAGGTAACTCAATTGGAGATGGAAACTATAATGTAAACCCTCAAGCTGACCCTAATCAGGAAGTAGCTGAAGAAGCTATCAAATGTGATCAATTTATCATTGTCATAGATTAGACTAGACACATAATAGTGGATCTTGAGCAAGAAATCCATGGACCTAAAGAAGAATATTAATAGGAAGTACCATAGGGAAAAATTTAAGATTAATAAGTTCCTCAATATCATGGGCATAAATAAGTTCATAGAGTGGCTAGAGCTCAAGCAACTATAGAGATTACACATGACATGAAGAAAGTTAATCTATCCAAGTTTGATGCCATGGTTTTGTATGATGGCATTGAAGCTTGCTCACAACAATGAAAAAGTATTTGATATTTAGGACTATTATAATGTGACTAATGTTGAGTGGTTAACATACCAACTATATGTTGAATAATTAATTTTGTGGGATAATGAAAAGCTTGAGATGAAACTTGTTTTTATCAATACCACATGGGATTAGTTTGTGAATATTTTTAGAACACTATGTTTAACTTAGGTCTATTTTGATAAAAAATTAACATATTTATGAACTTGAGGCATGGGGATTTATTGATTAATAAATAATATGGAAGTTTACAATGATAAAAAAACTATGCTCTATAGTACAATAAAAATGCACATGTCAGAATCAATAAATTTATTATGTGCATGAAATGAAAAGTTGTGTGAAATAGATGTGCATCGACCATTGAACATGGATAATGTATTTAAAAGGAATTAACAAAAAGAGAAAAAGTTAAAATAACTAATAGAGGTCAGATAAAAGTTTAGGAAAACTTTTGGTAGTTCAAAGACACCCTTAAAGAAGAATAATTAGAAAAGGAATGGTAATTCCATGAACTGGTTCAACAATCAAAATGTAATTTTTGGTAATGCTTCTAGGAATATGAAATAAAGAGGTAATTTTAGAGAAGGATGAAAGAGTGGAAATTAGGGTGAGAGGATGGGGCCACCAGGTTGATGTTTAAATTATGTAAGAGACCATTATTCCAAGGATTGTCATTAGTGGAATACAAATTGAAACAATAATAATTCAACATCTTCATCACAATATGGAACCTTTCAATAGTTTAGGTATTATCTTTAAATATATAATTATTCTTCTGATTGATAAAAGATATATCGGATGATTTATTTCTTTGATAATGATATCAATTTATGTAGGGAAGTTGGTTCTATGGAAAATCCATAGTCAATATAGTATCAGAAGGAGTCCAAGGTCAAGGTTGACATATGTATTATAAAATATGAAATAAAATTTCTAGAGTTAACCACATTTGTTTATATTTATTAATTTTGAATAAGGTCAAATGATGTGATCCTATTAGTAAATTGGCTTTCTAGTCATAAATCCAAAGTTTATTGTTTCCTTAAAAGAGTTGAATGTTTTGGATGATTAAGGAAAGCAAACCAAAATGCAAGGAAATCAAAGAGAGTTAAAAATCAGTAAAATATCAGCCATTCAATTGAATAACACTTATATTAAGGGATGTCAGGAATTATTATTTAAATAGGATGAAATTGGTGAAGATAAGGAACCCACCATGGAAGACTACACTTTTTTTTTAAAGTTTAGGATTTTTTTTAGAAGAACTAGCAAGGTTTCCACAAAAAAGGGAATTTTTTTCACTATTGATATCATTCAAAGGATAGAACCATAGTATAAAACACAATAAAAATGATAAGATATTTTGGCCAAGGGTTTGATCCAACCAAGTGTTTTTCCATGGGGTACACCAATAGTCTTTATCAACAAGAAGGATAAAACCCTTAGATTATGTGTTGACTATCTCACGTTAAATAAAGCAACAATCAAGAACATATATATTTTTCTTGATATTGATGATATTTTATATCAATTTCATGGTGTAACAAACTTTAATAAGATTTATCTTTGTGAAGGTAACATCAATTGAGAATTTGAGAGTAATATAATTTGAAAATAGATTTCACAACTCATTATGGGCATTACAAATTCATAGTACTTCCTTTTGGGTTAAATAATGGACCTAAAATGATGGATCTAAAACATTATATAGTCTCATGAATAGTGTGTTTATATAATATATTTATCAATTTATACTATTTTTTTTCTATGACATTTTCATCTATTCCTAAAATTAAAAAGAGAATGTCGAGCAAATGCATTTAGTCTTGTAGTGATTGTGAAAGCACAAGATTTATGGAATGTTTTCCATTTAAATTTCCATTAAAAGAATATTAAAATAATTGGGAAACATAATATATAAATAAGGAGTTTTAGTAGATACAACTAGTGTTAGGGCTAGTATGGATTGGCCAACACCCAAAACTGTGCATGAGGTGCATAGGTTCAATAGATTAGTAGGGTAATACAAAAATCTTGTACCAAATTTATACAAGATAGATGACCCTATACCACTCTTCAATGGAAAGAGAAAAATTTTGTGTGCTAAAATAAGTGTGAAGAAGCCCTTTAAATTTTGTAATAGTCGCTTACTTTTGCACCATTATTATGAATTTTAGATCTAATTAGATTTTTTTAACTGATAAGAAATGGTTAAAAATAAGGTTGAGGCATATTTCTCATGCAATTTGGTTTAGTTGTGGCTTATGAATTTAAGAAACTAAATCCTTATGAGTAAAATTATGCTCCTCATGAATTTAATCTTACTACCACTATTCATGCCTTGAATGTTGGGAGGCATTAATTCCTAGGTAAGCCTTTTGAGTTTATGACTAATATTTCTAGTCATAAGTATATATTCACTCAACCTAACCTCAATGATCATCAAAGATGATTTTTAGAGTTTTGATCAGACTTTGATTTTGATATAAACTAAATTAAGGGAAAAGAAAATAGAGATGAAAAATCCCTTAGCCATAAAAGATACATTGCAACTTTGGATACAACAAGGAGTAACTTCTAAGATCAAGTAGAGAAATATCACCTAGAGATAAGTTTTGTGATTAAGTTAAGAAATATTTGGGTAAAAACTCTCAAGATCATAAATACCAATATTTTTAATTTTAGTATGATGGAATTTTAAGGTAAAATGATATAATTTATGTGCCTAATAGAGAAAAATTTAGTAATATTGGTATAAATGAATAACATAATGTTATTTATTTAGGGCATCATGGAGTGATGAAATTCCAATAAGATTTAAAACCATTGTATTTATGGAAAGGAATTAATATGCATGTAATTGATTATGTATCTAGATGCTTACTGAGTCAATGAATCAAAGCTAAACTTATGTATCATATTGGATTATTATACCCACATTCCATACCTAAATGGAAATGAAAAGTTAGTATTATGGATTTTGTCCAAGGTTTAGTTATGTCTATGAACCATCATGACATCATCTTAGTATTTTTGGATAAAATGACTAAGGTAGCTCATTTTATTCCTAGGAATTTTACATGTAATGCATGGATGCTTACCAATAGTTTTTTGAAAGAAATTTATATGTTTCAGGAGCTACCTAAGATTATTATTTTAGATAGTGACCATAAGATGACTTCCAAATTTTGGCAAACTCTAATTTCAGCTTTGGTAACATAGCTAATATTTAGTACAAACTACTATTCACCAATAAATGGGAAAATAGAGAGAATAGATAATATCTTATAGAATATTTTTTGGATGTAATACATGGACCAAAAACATAAATGGGATGAATACCTAACACTGGTTGAGTTTTATTACAACAAATCATACCAATCGACTATTAAAATGGCTCTTTCTAAAGAATTATATGGTAGGAGGTGTAGAACACCAATCACCTAGAATAAATTTGATGATAGAGTGGTTTTTGGACCTAATATGATTACATAAATGAAACATAAATAAAATTAATAAGTTAAAGTTTGGCTAAAGCCAATGATAGGAAGAAAAGTTTTACTAATCTAAAAAGAATAACAAGGCAGTTCTTAGTTGGAGACAATGTCTTTTTTATGGGTTAAACCATAAAAGAGTGTAAATTTTTTTGGAAAATTGATAAATTTATTCCCTAGATATTTATCACCCTATGAGGTTCTATATGTAATTAATCATGTAGTATATAGGCTTGGGTTAACACCATCTCTAGCATAAATACATCATTTTTTCATGTGTCATGTCTTAAGAAGTGTATTTCTAATCCTACACATGTTTTGGATTGGAATGCATTACAAGCTCAAGATCAAGGGTTGTTGATAGTAAAACCAATTAGAATAATTTATACTCATAAGATTAGCTTTCATAATAGATAAGAATCATAGTGAAATGTCCAATGGGATCAATATTTTGATGAAAGTTTTACATAGGATGCCTATGAAGAATTATTATGGATGTTTCCTCATTTATTCACATAATATTTAATGTTAAACCTTATTTATATGTTGTTCAACTTTTTTTTATTTTAGAACTATTGTTTAAACAAGAATCATCATGATGATGACTAGTTTTACGGGGGGAAATGTCACATCTAGTTTCCTGAACAAACTATTTAAGCATTAATAAGTGGATTATGAGATTGATGTTTAGTAGATATAATATTTATTTTTTGAGTTAAATTTATATATATTTTTTTGATTGTCAGTTAAATTAATTGTTTCATGATCATTATATTGATGGATGGTTATTACATATGTTTTATTATGCTTTATGATCATGATTTTATACATTATTTAAACCTAGTAATTTATTATGGTTATAATTATTTTAAGTTGTAATAATTACCAACTTGATTGATGAGGTGGATGCATGACTATTCTACCCTCATAGGTATTTTAGATGGAAAGCATCAATAAAAATGGGGGTGATGTACTAATAATGGGGGTAGAGAGAGCTAAGCCAAACCTGTGCATAAACTATGATCATTTATTTGAATGAAATATGAGATACTTCTATTGGCTATTTGGAAATAGTTGAATCTCATTTGATTTGATTACATTATAGGTGGTAGGAATACGTGTATTGATTTTATTAAACAAATTATACATTTTGATTGCCTAGTTACATTATGCTTTCAAGAATTAACATAAGAAAGTCACTGATGGTGTTAATATTGCTTAATTTATCTCATTCAACTATTCTTTTATAATATTTGCTATGTTTTGATTATTGTAAGTTGAATGGTAGCTATCTTATTTAGTTGCTTGACTATATTTTTTTGATTATCAAATTTCCATGTTGGAAATAATTCACAAGGGTAAAAATAACTAAAATTATTTAAATTAAAAGTGTTTAAATAAAATTCAAATCTTTATATTTAATTTATTATTATAATCTATGACATATTAGGTGGTTTAAATGAAACAAAAATACATTATTTGAAAACTTTGTGATTTAATATTATTATAATTTAACATAGTCATATTCTTCATGATTTATACACCATGATATTGAAAGGGAAATAAAAATTACATTACGTTGGAAGTTCTGATATTTATTATCATTATGTGTTATTTTCAAAAGACAAAAGGTAAAAACAAATTTTAATTAGGGTTTTGTTTTGGGTTATTATTAGGATTATGAGGATTAACCTTAAAAAAATAATTAATTTGAGATTTTTGCTACCATACCCATATATGGATATCTAACTATGAGTTCAATAGAGGAAATAAAAGGATTGGTGCACTGATAAGGAGAGTTGCGGGATGGGAAGCTCATATAATAGGAGGATGTTTATAATATCATGAAATACATGGATGAACAAGAAGATAAGAATAAGAATGATGAAAAGGATAATAGAGATGAACATAAAAGAAGGAAAAATGGGGAAAATGAAAGTTAGCTCTAGGGAAGAGAATGAAATTCATTACATGCATTGAATACCAACTACTATAATACTAGGTCAATTTTCTTTTCATAGTTATGAGATTTCAGAAAATTATAATAATGGGTTAAAGTTTTGTTATATTTAATGATTTTGTGGAATGAATTATTCTATCAAATCATTGTTTATAAACTGAATAACTTTTAGCTATATATACATGAAGATGGATCTTAGTTCCATCTTTAGGCCTATAGAGTTGAGTACCGAACCTTGTTTGATAAAGAAGTAGTCATTGTTATTTTGAGTTTTTTTATTGATTGACATAAGTATTAACTAGTAGGTATTAAATGCCTTATACTTTGAAATCTATGTCCCATTACCATATAAGGGATTTTAATTTAAAAGGTTTCATCTTTAATTATGTATATCAAATGTTTGTTAGATGATTTTAAATAAATGTACATAGAGTATCTAAATTGAGCATGCAATTTCCTTGACCTGAGCAATCTTTACCTAGATGAAGGAATTAGAGGAAAACCATATTTGAGTAACCATGTTTAGATGTGTTATGAGTTAATTTAATAAAATTTAACCTATGTATATATGATAATTTGTAAAGGAACTATATAAATAGAGGAATATAAATCTAGTTAGATGTATTCATACACACACACACAAAAAAAAATAATAATAAACTATGTGACTATAACATAATTGGTCATGTATAGATTTCATTAAAATTTTAAATTTAATCATGTGATTAAATCATTCTAAGTGCATAAGGTATTCATGTCAGGATATATATATATATATATATATATATATATATATATATATATATATATATATATATATATATATATATCCTGACATGAATACCTTATGCACTTAGAATGATTTAATCACATGACTAAATTTAAAATTTTAATGAAATCTATACATGATCAATTACGTTATAGTCACATATTTGATACCTATTGGGAATAAAAAAAGTGTATGCATACCTATTTATTCACTAATAATAGTGAGGTAGATGATATTTAATGAGTTATATGATAGTATATTTAATACTCATAATTATATCTGTTATAGCTAGCTGTAGGTTTCTAATCAGAGTCTACAAATAAGTTGGTTATGAATATATAAAGATGTAGGAGAAAAAATTTAGACTTAATAATCTGATTTGTAAATGTTATTTTAATAGTATGCTTAGTTATAATATAACTACAAATTTGATAGAGAGGAGGAGTATATCCATTTATATAAGATGGAGTATTAAAGCTAATCTCAAGAATTAGATTATTTTAGAGTGTTTTGACCTATGTTATAGATGACTATTTGATTATATGAGGATCATAGATGATGAATAACATTTAAATGGTACACACACACACACACACACACACACACACACACACACACACACATGTATATATATATATATATATATATGTATATATATATATACATGTGTGTGTGTGTGTGTGTGTGTGTGTGTGTGTGTGTGTGTGTGTGTGTGTGTGTGTGTACCATTTAAATGTTATTCATCATCTATGATCCTCATATAATCAAATAGTCATCTATAACATAGGTCAAAACACTCTAAAATAATCTAATTCTATATATATATATATGTATATATATATATATATATGTATATATATATATATGTATATATATATATATATATATATGTATATGTATATATGTATATATATATTTATATATATATATATGTATATATATGTATTTATGTATATATATATATATATATATATACATATATATAGATATATCTATATATATAAATATGTATATATGTGTATATATATATGTGTGTATATATATACATCTATGTGTGTGTGTGTGTGTGTATATATATATATATGTATATATATATATATATATATATATCTATATATATGTATATATATATGTATATATGTATACATATATATGTGTATGTGTGTGTGTGTGTGTGTGTGTGTGTGTGTGTGTGTGTGTGTTAATATCACTATTCAAACTTCAAAGAATTATATGTATATATATATGTATATGTATATATGTAGATATGTATATATATATTTATATATACATATATACATATACATATATATATATATACATATATATATATATATATATGTATGTATATATATGTATTTATGTATATATATATATAGATATATCTATATATATACATATATATGTATATATATATAAATATGTATATATGTGTATATATATATATATATGTGTGTGTATATATATACATCTATGTTTGTGTGTGTGTGTGTGTATATATATATATATGTATATGTGTATACATATATATGTGTATATGTGTGTGTGTGTGTGTGTGTATGTTAATATGACTATTCAAACTTCAAAGAATTACATAGACAAAAAATTTAACTAAAATTCTATTTAGTCAGAATGACTATCATTTATAATAAATTTGATTGCATAAATGGAAATAAAAATGTTGATTATAAGTTTTGGGTTAGTGATGAATGTATGGGGTAGACTTAAGCATACTATATGACCATACTTTGGTTTCCATAAAGGTTGTGACAATAAATTTATAGGTAAAATTAGGATGGATTATGTGATAAAGTATAACTAGTATGAAATAATACATTCTAATATGGCCTTATTTTTACATTAAAACTTATTAAACTAAACTCTATTGTGAAATATTATGAGATGTATACATTTAATGTTTACTAAAAACTATTGTCATGTATATTGTGAATTATAATATAAAAATATGTTGTAAATGACATAAAATAATTTGATTCTTGTTCAGGTCTAATGGACATATCTGGTATGAATATAGTTCTTTAATAAATCTATGTTATCATCTTGGTGTTTAAGAGATTGGAAATAGTTTGATTTATGATTGATGTTTGCTTACATCATTTAATGTTTAATGGTATTTGGTACATGTTGAAGTTATATTATTCAAATTTTGAATTCTTTATATGTAGACTAAATTTGGATAATAGGTGATACATATATGAGTATTCTAGTGGGTAACTCATAGACCTATCCCATAGATATTGTATATAAGTAATGATTCTATAGTAGAAAATTTTGTGTTAATAAAATGATTGAGATTCTTAAATTTGAATTTCATATTTAAAAAATTGGAAAATTAGTGTTATGTCTAAGACGTTATCATTTACATTTTACTTCTAGTTTACATGTGTTTATTGATATGATATAGATAGAAGATTGGATTCCATGGTATTGATGACTACTACATATAATAGTGATATTACATGCACCAATTTTGGTTGATGTCTTGATATCTAAATTATTCTTGTATACCCTTTCATGAAGGGTAGGGCCAATCCCAATTGGGAGGTGTGTGAGAGACCATTGGTTTATGGTTGAAGGTAAATCACATAGATGATTCTCTCCATATGTCAATTGATTCAACTATTTGGGATTATACTTAGGCTATGTTATGGATCATGAAATTATTTGAGTAGCTCATTTTTATTATTATACTCATTTTATTGTATATTTGACCTAATATTATGTTAAATGTGTTAGGGTGTGGAGCTAAAAGCTTCACCTTGTTGCAAATAGAAGGAGGAGGTTTCTGAGAGTATGCAGTCACCGGCGTCGGCAGGCCACACCGACGTCGGTCAAGGGACACAGAAGGGAAACCAACATCGGCAGAAGATCGGCCGGCGTCGGTCACCTCCAAGAGGGTAGGGACCGATGTCGGTCACCTGTAGCGGTCATAACTACTGTTGATGAACAGTCAGTTAAGTGAACGCAGAGTTTGCATGTGAAGACCAGTTTGAGTCTTTGAGCCGCTCGTCTAATTTTAGTGTATGCATGACATCTATATGAGAGACTCATGGGCTGTATTGTTATGTGGAGAATTTGGATAAGAGCTATGTGAAGCTTGGAGAGTTCTTCCCATGGTGGAATCAAGTAGGATTCCCCATGTGTGTTTAAGTAAGATCAGGTTTGATTTGCAGGGGTGTATGGATGCGAGGGTCGGAAAGGAGATCAGCGGGGAAGCTAGATCCAAGGTGACAACAATACATCAGCAGGATCATGGAGAGATCTACTTGGAGTACGATTGTGTACTCGATTGTATAGATGTGCAATGAGGTATCTGTTAGTCAAGCTCGCTCTAAGAATGTCTAACCTTGCTCTGATACCACTTATCAAGCTCTGAACCTGTAACCAAGGCTCTGATACCACTTGTTGGGGATCAACCAACAATGGATTACACTTGTGAAAGCAATAAATGTGGATTTAAATCAAATAGACAAGTAACTAGAATGATAAATAGCATAGAACAAGATATACAAGAAAACACCCTGAAAACTTGTATTAAAACTCTTTACAATAGGAATACAATGAAGAAACTTCGTTCTTCCACACCTCTCTCAGATGCACACAAGATCTCTCACTAGATCTCTATTCCTCAAGAGCTCTCTCTCTAGTACAATCAAATCCAACAACCTAGATTGATGCAACTCAGTACTGTCCTTCAAACATTCACAATGTTCTACTATTACTGATACATTCTACTCACTAAGCTAAGAAGATCTTTCCTACATATAGAAATAGGAAACTTGAGCATGCTCTTACAACAAACAGTTAAGCCTCTTCAACAAGGGCTCTAAAAATAATATTGCTAATAATAGAGATGTGAGCTTGAGACTATAACTCAAACTCATCATGCAAGCACTCGCTTCCGTCCACAAAAATCACTTTCTGGACACACAGGTAACCGACGTCGGTTCCTGTCTGTTCACCTGTGACCATCACCGATCGACCCTACTGCCGACGTCGATGCCTCTACAACTACAACTGACCGATGTCGGTCTCTCCTGACCGATGCCGGCATCTGTGTAGACCCGAACCTATTTAAGTCTGCTCCTTGGTGAAGCTTTTAGCTCCACACCCTAACAAAATGTTATTATTGATGGATATTCAACATAGTAATGGATGTGTAATTTTTAAATTAATCTCTAATTATAAATAATAGTGGATATAAGGTTATTTATATATAATTTATGGATTATATCAATATTTTCTATACTTGATTAGTTTACCATACTTAATTAAAAATTGTTTAGCTTGTAGTATGATACTTTATCTAAACACTACATGGATTAGATTATATCCAATAGGTTGATTTCTATTCTAGTATTTATTTAATTATATTAATTTAGTAGTCACCATATGTATATGATGTTGATATAAATTCATAGGCTTCTTCAGATGATGATACGACACGCACACTTATAGATGATTATTTGTGTGGATTAAGCTTTACACCAGTCAGCCTAGGAGAGTATTGACATGACTCTAGATCTCTCATACCACATCCTATAGTGATTTTAGCATCTCAAATTTCACTCTCAGTACATGCTATTAGCTGATGATGTAGTCTTACTCCAGTGCTATTGTCCTAAGGCTAAAAGCTTTATGGGTTTTGTTCAGAGCTCACTATGTGCCTATTTTAATCTTCAAAACCCTTAGGAGATCTTGGTGTTTGAACTTGAATGCAAACTTGGGGAAGAGAGATAAGGGGTTAGTGTGTAAAGGATATGATAGACACATTTTACACCCTATGTGTGGGCACATTTCTTACATACCAATACTCTTAAGAGGGATCAATATAATGTATTTCTCCCATCGAAGTGCTTGGTATAATTTATGTATGATCAATGAAACTAGAATGCTAAATTTGATGTGTTTCAACATTTTATGGACTAGTGTAATGACTTAAGTAAGATTGAATCAATGTTGGAAGGTTGTGTGCAAAGAATGAGGAAAAGTGCTCAAGTGTACTTGTTTATATTCTTGCATCTGTCTTGTAGATGAGTGCCAACCTCTCTAAATGAACTTTGAATGGCATTCTATATGGAATCTAATGGTCATGCTTTAAATGAATTTGTAAGAGACTGACAGGGAACAAGATAAGGAATCAGAAGAATATGATTGTTAGAGGCTAAAATGAATTTGGACAATAGTGCCAAAAATAACATACCCTAGGTTAAAATACTCCTATCTTATTTGGACATTGTTTTCCTAAGTTGATGAGACTTGTGGGGATGGATTTTGGCCTAAGAGGGTTACATGGGTCTCAAAAAGCTAAGTCTAAGAAGTTATAATTGACTATGAATCAGTGAAAGAAGTAGCCTAGAAGGGTTGTGTGAGCCAACAAGAGGACCTATGGATTAGGTGTCTTAGCCATATTTGAAGTTGTACAATTTCACATTTTATATGACTACATTTTCCCCCCATTTATTTTAGTGATGCATCAAAATGAAATACTAGGATAAAGGAAAATAAGAAGCATACCTAGACTTGCCTATAAGGGTGAAGCTCATGAATCTATGTAATGTTGTATGTCCATAGAGATAACACATTATGAATTATTAATCTACAATGAAAACATAAAGTATATTAGCTATTACTAGATACATCATATCTAAAATTAGAATGTATAAGAGATAAGTAAGTGGAAGAGAAAGGAATGGATATATTTCACTAGGTACGTGAACCAATACAAAACCTGTTGTGATGCTAGAATGTATTGGATGATGTGGAGTGTGTGTTGAATCAAGAGTAATATCACAAATAGAGATGAGTGTTCAATTCCCCATAATGTGGATTAGTAATGTGAAGGCTATCCCTTTTCCTCCATCATCACCAACTATGTGAATATAATGAATAAGTCATAGCTAATCAATGTTTGGATTATGTGTGCAATCCCTTTGAATATGTGTCTCAAGAATACAAAGGTTAGCTAAACCATTGGCTCCATCATTGCCCCTTGAAGTGAAACTACAAAGTGATACCAATATAAAATATATTTCATATGAGATGGCTCATGGACCCCATACATGTTTTATAAATATGAAAATGTGGTATGGATAGCCTAAATGCATATTAAAAACTAGGCCACTCTTGGCCATTTCAAAAGGTGGAGGTTGGGCTTGTATGAAAGCCTCTCCAAAACTGATGTAAAATGCTTATGTGAAAGCCAACATGGGAAAAAGGGTACTCAAAAAGCTAAACTTGTTTGAAATTTTAACTCAAATGTGATGCCAACCACCTATATATGGAGTAAGGCACACAACTACTAATAATGCTTGGAATATAATAAACTCAAAAAGAAAAAAAGATCAATGTGACATGCACATTTCTCCTAATCACTAATGTCTAAAACATGGATTTTGATTTGGAAGTTATTCAAACTACCTAATTTTAAATAAAATTGATAACCATCATGATATGCATGGTAAATCTCCTGTGTCTAGATTCTCTGAGAAAACTATATTAAAACTACTAAATTTGATTGATCTAGAAGTGGAAAAACTATCCTTGAACTAAATATTTTTCCTATTTATAGAAACCCTAAGTGTTTTCCTACCTATATAGGAATTCAAAAATGTGGACACCTTTGTGTTTGGTACTATTATCCATTTTTAGCATTATTATTTGGTGTAAAAATTGATTGTTGATTTGAAACTATCACTATTTTTCTTATCTAGTTTGACCAGTTTGACCTTTGAATTTTGTACTAAGTGTTGTAAATTATACTATTTTGACTATTAAAATGTTTATTTTTTATGACAAAAACCTAATTCATTCCCCCTCTTTTGAGGATAGGAATGATGAACCTGCAATGACTTCCCTGAGAAGAAAAGAGTCCTACAAGTGTGCTAAGTTGTATACATACAAGATATAGCATTGAATATTTGACAAGATATTTCAAAATATATAAATATTTTAATTGATAGGTAGACTAAGCATGTAAGAACTAGAAAGATATAAGAAAATCTAACTAATCAAATAAAATGATTAAGTAAAACATGTTTAGTACAATAACAGGTATATGTTAAGAGATACATAAGTTCTAGATACTATTGAAATATTTATATAGTATTCTATGTAAGCTATAATGTAGTGTACATCAGTAGGATAAATCAGAGTGTGTAGTGTAGGAATGACATAACTTGGATGGTTTATTCATGTAGAAGATTACCCTAGTTTGTGTGTATATCAATGTATGTCTTGAATGTATAAGTAGGAATTCCCCCTTAATGGGTAGAGTGAAGCAATCAAGTAACTAGATGTCACTACACACACTAAAGGAAGATCAAGTGAGGCATGGTAATGTAGATAACCAACAAAAAATAGCATGAAACAATAAATGTAAGTCCTATCATGATAATAGTAATGTAAATCATGGATGATACATACAATATAAATGTTATCAGTATTTTTGAATTATATGATTTTTTTTTTTAATTTTTTTGTATTTTTATATAAGATATGTACAATCAAGTAAAAGCGAATATGTACAATCAATGTTGAAAAGAAACTTTGTACAAGTAATACTACAAAGAAATGATACTAACCGATGAGTCTTGGATGAGACTCCATATCATGGTGTCTTATATATAATAATGGAATCATGTGTGATTGTGAAGCATGATTGAAAGGTTAAGAATGACTTTTTATATTTGGATTCATTATCAATATATTGAAAACCATAATAACTTGTATTGTTCCACTCATAATTATAATCTTTATTTTGATCCAATGGAATGCTATTGTTGATTGTTGTTGTATCTGGATCTTTTCCTTTGATAAATTGTGTCTATTAATGATTTTCCTTAGGATATTCAATAAATCCCAAACCTTGGTGACAAACATTATCTTCTTATAGAATAGTAGTAATGCCTTGAGAATGCTTACCTAACCCTTGACCTTGATAATAAAACTATTATAGATATATTTGACCAAACCCATACTACTTTGAAAGTTGAGACTCATTTTGGAGAGGTATATTTGCATATTTTTCATGCTTGACCTATGCTTATGGTACTATTTTTTGTGGTAACCACTTTTATATTGTTTCTAAATTTGACCCTCTGTGAATGTGTTCCTATGTTGTTGTGGATATATTGATTGATTTACCTTGTATAAGGTCCTCATTAACAATTATCTATTGTATATGATTTGTCAATTCCAAACATGTATTTGTGTGATGCTCATGCATTCTATGATATGCACAATAATATCTAGATCTTCTCATTGGATGTAAAGGATGTAGTTTGATCAAGTTATATTTAATCACTTCACTTAATATCTCACTTTAAATCTTATTTTATATTTTAATTCTTTTTTAATCACTAGTTATAGAGTTACTTTATTGTGATTTGTTTATTTTTTATATGTAACACTGCTTACAACCAATTAAGTAGGTGAAGGTACATATACATCACTGACACTAGGGTGCCGTTGAATATTTTGTATTGTAATATGATTTTCCAATGTTGTGATCTTTTCATTTAATAGTTGATTTTAAATTTTTAAATCTAAAAATAGCTTTCTCATGCTGGTGATTTGATTCCTTAGAGTCTCACAAGTGCAAACCCTAGTTACTTTTGATTGGACATGTAAGCACATATGCTGAAGAGGTTTTGAAAAAGATGTAGGATGAATGTATGCATTAGGAATAATAGTAGAGGATACCTCACCTTTTAGAGGGCTTAGATTATGGACCTTGTTAGAGGGAAAGTATCTATCACCTTCTTGAGGGCATGGAGGGATGGGCTTTCTTTCCTCTACATAAAATATGGCATTGAGACAAGAGTACCCAAAGAGGCATATACATCTAGGTAGAAACTATGCATGTAGGATAAAATTCATGTAAGTGGAATTATAAATTGTATAAAAATATGATTATAGAGAACATTCCACATGAAAGATAGTAAATAAGGGATATAAAGCATGTTTTTGTGGATGTATGCATATGAAAATGTGACATGTGTTATGATATTTCTAATGTGTTTAGCATGATAAACTTGTATATTTTTCCCTATGAGAGATAGAGGGAAAAGGGTAGAGACCATGGATTTGTGAAATAATACATAAATGAATTTGACATGTATTATAAAAATTTTAATGTGTTTAGCATGATTATCTTGAAATTTTTTCCATATGAGAGATAGATAATATGAAAAAGAATTATTAAAATCTTGTGCAAGTTTAGCAATGATTTTTTTAATATCATCCCTTATTATGAAACATAACCATGAAATGCAAAGGATTAATCCTTTTACTAACATATGATATAATTCACCATTTATGTACATGATAGGGCCCATTATGGTTTCCTTGTTATTTGAAAGAAATGTAAGTAAAGTTTATAAATAAATGAGCATCATTTTGCATTTTGACTATGGATGTAAGGTGATACCATAACAAGCAGAAAAGAGATAGTACATGCAACTAGGGATTTTTTATAAATATTATTCACAAAATACAATGAACTTATAAATTTGAAATTGATTTTTTTGGGGTTAGATTTTCAACTAAAATGTAGAAAATGACTGAAAAAAATTGGAAAAATAAAAGGGAACTAGTTGATGCAAGTAGGGTTTGAAAATAATTTGTTTCAAAATTAATATGGTAATTTGAAATATTTGTAAAATTTAGCTTGAAAATTATAAGAAAATATTGAAAATGTTTCTATAATTAGTAATATATTTTTCCTAGTGGTTTGAAAGCCTTTTTATGTAAATAGGACCTAGTACATGCAAACTAGGGTTTGGGTGAATTTATTAAAAATAATTATATTTATTTATATTTTTTATTTTTAAATTAAAAAAATTAGGAAAATATTGTTCAAAATAAAAAAAAATTATCCATAGGGTTTTTAGGGTTTTGTGCAAAAATTTGAAGTCAGGTTCACCAAATGTTTTATTATTTTTAGAATGTTGGAGTTATATTCCTAAATAATAAAGGGGTTGAGAAATGTAAATCAATAAATAAATATGAAAGAATTAACCTATTTATTTTTCTAAATAGATTTTATTTTTGACTTTTTTAAATATAGTGTAAAGTGAAAGAGATTAGAACTTAGCTTATTCTAGCTGATTAGGACTAAGACAAAGTTTGATACTAGAGGAGTAGGTCTAAGAAACAATTGAAAATAGGCATCTAGAATTTATTTATTGAATATATAGGATCACCAAAAATAGGACACCCTATTATTTAGTGTTGTAGTTAGATTTTGATGTTTTTACCCTAAAGCTAAAATCTTCTAGGTTTTGTTCAAAATGCATGTGTTACGCTATCATTGAAATTTTAGGTTTTAGGACCTTGTAAAGGTCATTATGTGCCTATTTTAATCTTAAAAACCCTTAGGATATCCTAGTTATTTAAATTTAATGTAAATTTTTGGAAGAGAGACAAGGGGTTAGTGTGTAATGGATACACTGGATGCACTTCACACCCCATGCATGGGCATGTTCCCTACATACCAATACTCTAAATAGGGATAAATTTAATGTAATTATGGAATTAAAATGCTTAATATAATTTGTGTATGATCAATGAAACTAGGATGAAAAATTAGATGTGATTCAACTCGATAGGGACTAGTGCAATGACTTGAATAGGCTTGAAATAATGTTGGAAGGTTGTGTGCAAAGAATAAGAAAGAATGCTTGAGTTTACTTTCTTGTATTATTTCATCTCTCTTATAAATTAGTGTCATACCATCTAAATGGAATTTAAATGGAATTTTATAGGGAAATTAATTGTCATGGGTTAGATGAATTTGTGTGATGATGATAGGGAAAAAGATAAGGAACCAAAAGAATTTGACTATTGGAGGATAAAATGAACTTGAACAATTGTGCCAAAATAAGACACCCTAGTTTCTAATAATGCTATCCTATTTAGGAATTTTTTTCCTAAATGGATGAGACCTAGGGTGATGGATCTGGGATTGAGAGGGTTGCCTTGGTCTCAAAAAGCTAAGTATGACAAGCTATAGACGATTGGGAATCATTAAAAGAAGTATCTTAGAAGCATTGTATGAGCCAATAAGAGGACCTTGGATTAGGTATCTTAGGCATACTTGAAGTTATAAAATTTCACATTTTACATGATGACACCAATAATTAATTTAATTATATATCTATAAATTAAGTTAGAAATTTAATGTGATAAAAATATAATGTAACTTTTCGTTAACCTAGTGGGGTCTAACATTAAGTTATCAGATATTAAGGTTTAGATCTTGAACATAATGAGTCCACTAATGTAATTATATTATCCTGAATTTAGTGAGGATAATGGAATGAGGTAAATCAAGTGGAGAGGGACACTTTAATGAAAAACCTCAAGATAATCCTAATTATTTGGTAGTAGAATAAGTGGTCAAACTTAGTCAAATTATTACTATCATGAACATGACTAGATATAAAATAGTGGCTATTGAGTGATATGTCCATGGACCTAAGGAATAATAAGAATAAGAAGTTGCATAGGAACATCTTGAAGAGAAGGATGTGCCTAAGTAATATGATCACAAGGAAGTTAATCAAGTGGATAGAGCTTAAGTAGATACAAATCTTACATGTGACATGAATAAAGTTAATCCACCCAAGTTTAATTTCATGGTTTTTGATGATGGAGTTGAAGCTTGGCTCATATAAATGGAAAATTATTTTCATATTGAGAACCATTATGAGGTGACTAGGGATATGTGGGGAGCTTACAAACTAGCTAGTGAAATAACCACTTCATGGTATAACAAGAATCTTGAGATGAACCTTAATTATACCACAAATATATTAGAGGAATTTGTGGCTATTTATATAGAAAAAGGGTTACCTTAGCTTTGCTTTGAGTTGAAATTGACATATTTCTAAAACCTGATGCAAGGGGATTTTTTAATAAATGAATACTGGGATAAATTCACAAATCTTTTAAAGTATGTTTCATAGTACTATAAGGATAATTTATTTGGAATTAGGAAATTCATCATGGGCTTAAAATCCTAAATTTGGTATGAAGAATTGGATGGATCATCCACCATGGATTAGGTCTTTTAAAAGGTATTAAAACAAGGTTAGAACTTGAAATCATTATTATAAGTTAGAGAAAAGTTTGAAAAAAAGTTTGGCAGTTCCAAGACACCCTTAAAGAAGATAAAATTTATAAGGAATTGTAATTCCAAAACCCATTTCAATAGTCAAAATGCAATATTTGGTAATGCTTCTAATAAAAGGAAGTCAAGAGGTAATTTGAGATAAGGATTTAAGGGTACAAATTAGGGTGAGAGTAAGGGGACACTAGGTGGATGTTTCTCTTGTGAAGGATATCATTATGGCAAGGATTTTCCTCCATGAAAGACATGTGGAAATAAAAATAAATTAACCTCTTCATCATAGTAGTAAAAATTTCAATAGCATATTCATGAACTAGTGTAAAATTGATAAGTTGAATTTAAAACCTCTCCCATAAAAGTATTAGGTATTCTCTTTGAGTATCTAATTACTATTTTTATTGATACAAGAGTTACTTAGTGCTTTATTTCTCCTATAATGCAAATAAAATTATCTAGGAAAGCTTGTTTTATGGAAAATTCTTGGTCAATATAAAATGGGAATGAGTCCAAGGTTAAGGATGGTAGATGTCTTACAGATACTCAAATCAAATTTTCTAAATTGGCCATGGTTGTTGATCTTTATGTAAAACCACTAGGGTCATATGATGTGATCTTAGGAGTGAATTGGCTCTCTAGGCACAAAGCCAAAGTTGAAAATTTTATTGAAAGATTTAAATGTTTGGATGATTTCGTAAATGAAACCTAAATTTAAAGATGTCAAAGGTAGTTAAAAATGAGGTAAATTTGATCCATTCAATTGAGGAAGGCTAAGCATAAGGGATGTCAAGAATTCCTAGCTAAAATAGATGAAATTAGAGAAACTAAGGTACCCAAAATGAAAGACTACCCTTTTTTAAAATAATTTTAGGATGTTTTTCCATAAGAAATATTAGGTATACCTCAAAAAATAAAATTTTATTTCACTGTTGATATCATTCCAAGGTCAAAATCGTAGTCTAAGTCATCTTAAAGAATGATAAAAATTTATTTAGTTAAGTTCAAGGCACAACTTTAGTATATGTTGGACAATGTTTTCATTTGGTTAAGTATTTTTCCATGGGGTGCACCTATATTATTTATCAAAAAGAAGGATAAAACACTTATATTGTGTATTGACTATCAAATGAAAAATAAATAAAAAATCACTAGCATTTATCCTTTGCCTTAAATTTATAACCTTTTCAATCAAATTCCGGATGCAAAAATATTTTCAAGGATTGATCTTCATGTAGGGTACTATCAGTTGACAATTTGAGAGGAAGATATTCTAAAACCAACATTCAAAACTTTTTATGGGCATTACAATTTCAAAATACTTATTTTTGAGTTAATAAATACACATAAAACATTTATGAATCTAATGAATACTATGTTCAAATATTATCTTGATCAATTTATGCTAGTCTTTTTGGATGGCATTATCATCTATTACAAAAGTGAAGAAGATCATGTCAAGAAATTGTGGTTAGTTTTGCAATAATTATGGAAGCACAAGTTTTATGGAAAGTTGTCCAAGTTTGATTTTTTTTAAACAAGATTAAATTACTTGGGACACATCATATTTTTACAAGGAATATTAGTGGCTTGCCTCATATTTAAATTTAGGGCCATTATGGATTGGTTGACACCCAAAATGTGCATGAAGTGCAGAGACTCATGGGATTATCAGGGTGCCATAGAAATTATTTACCAAATTTATATAAGATAGATAACCTAATTATCTCTCTTTAATAGAAAGATAACCATTTTGAGTGGTTAGATATGTTTGAAGAAACCATTCAGGTTTTGAAGTAGAGGGTGAAATATGCACTAGTGTTATGAATTCTAGATTTGAAATGCCATTTCTTATTGATAACAGATGCTTCAAGAGATGGTTTATGGGGATTTATTTTAAATATAATTCAATTATGGCCTATGAATCTAGGAAACTGAAGGTGACGCAAATTACACTCTTCATAACCTTGAACTTGCTACCATAGTTCATGCCTTGCAAGTTTGGAGGCATTATTTGTCAGGTAAGCATTTTGATCTTAAGCCTAATAATTAGGGTCTAAATTATATATTCACCCAACATACCCTTAATTCTCATCAGAGATGGTGGTTAGAGTTGTTTTAGAATATGATTTTGATATCAATTACATTAAAGGTAAAGAGAACAAGGTTACAAATGTCGTTGGCCATTGAAGGTACATTTCAACCTTAGCTACAAAAGGAGTACCTTTCAATATCAAGGAGAAAAATTATCCCCTATATATGATTTATACAAGTAATATTGAAATCATTGGGTAAAAAATATTAGGATTATAAATACCAAGGTTTTGAATTTAAAGGGATTTTAAAGTATAATGGTAGAATTTATGTGCCTAATATGAAAGTTTTGAGGAATATTATGATAAAATAATTAAATAATTTTCCTTATTAAATAAATCATGTAGTGATGAAGCTTATATTAGAGTTAAAACATTTGTATTTATTGAAAGGAATTAATAAGAATGTAGTTGATTTTGTATCTAGATGATTGGAATCTCAACAATTAATGTTTAAACACATGTGTTATGTTAAATTATTGTACCCACTTTCCATACCTTAATTTAAGTGTAAATTTATTAGTATATATTATATCCAAGGTTTGCCTATGTCCAAAAAACATCATGACATTATCTTCATAGTTGTGGATAAACTTGCCAGGATAGTTCATTTGATTCTTGGTAATTTGATAGAGTTTACACCAATGCTTTTCAAGAGGTTTATGAAATAAATTTATAAGTTACATTAGTTTCCTAAAAATATTATTTTATATATGTACCATAAGATTACTTCTACATTTTGGAAGACTCTAAAATTATATTTGGGAACATAGTTAAACTTTAGTACAACCTACCATCCAAAAACAAATGGGAAAACAAAGAGAATAAATAAGATCTTCTAGGGTATTTTGAGGATGTATTATATGAACCAACAATACAAGTGGGGGGAATACCTACCATTGGTTTATTTTTCTTACAGAAACTCAAATGAATCAGCTATTAGAATTTTTCCTTTTCAATCATTATATAATAAGTGTAGAACACCAATAAATTGGGATAAATTGGAAGATAGAGTGGTCTTGATACCTGACATGCTTATATAAATGGAAGAGCA
The DNA here is from genome assembly GCA_037957365.1 of Torreya grandis. NCBI lineage: Eukaryota > Viridiplantae > Streptophyta > Pinopsida > Cupressales > Taxaceae > Torreya > Torreya grandis. Next base: position 934,653 of record JARHVA010005043.1, on the reverse strand, counting down.
AGAAAAATTAAGAATTCAAAGGTTAGATAAATCCAACGATAGCTAGAAAATTTATGTTTCTCTAAAAAAAATAATAATAAGGTATTTCTTAGTTCGATATAGTTTTTTTACGAGTTTAAACCCAACAAAATGCAATAAAATATTGGAAATAGATAAATTTATCTCCTATATATGTGGTACCTATTGGAGCCAACATATCCTCATTTTATACCTTTCAAACATATGTACCCTTGTGAATGCTCTGAATCTCTATACCCTAGATTGGCCTTACCAAGTCGTTTTTGTTAGAATTTGAAAATTGTCCATGTAAAAGAATGAATCTCTTTATCCTTGATTATGGTTATGATCAGTAAAATAACTTTGCTACTGATTATCTTTGTGGGGTGAAATGTAAGATTTGGAAACTCATTTATAGTAAGGCAAGCTTAGAATTGCAAAAGTAAACCTAACCAAGCCTTCTTAACCTTGGGTTTATCAATCCTAGAGACTAAATCACAACCCTAAGCCTAGGCCTAAAAATTAATAATTTAAACTAAGGTGAGAACACCTATTGGTAGGAATGTTTAAATACTTCCTAACCTGAACTGCTCTTTCATATTAAGACCAGGCCATATTTCTCAACATGACCAAGCTTCGATATGGAATTCAAGCTAAGTTACTTTATATTTCCCCCTTCTTAGTTCCTATATTTTATAACATGATCCCTTAATTGAAGACCCAACTAATATTTTAATTCTAAGGTCCTACCATGTTTATTAACACCTTGAGACCATAGCCTTAACACCTTAACCTATGTTTTATTTGCGACCAAATCCTAACATTAAAATATGGACTTTTTTTAAAATATAATGATCCTCACTCCATCATAGAATTTAATCTAATAACATAAAGATAAAATGGGTATCTAATACTCAAGCCAATCTACCTTGATCTCCTAGATCATGATCAATAACTCCCACTACATCATGATCCTCGATCTAACAGTGTGATTCAATGCCGATCAAAGGGACTCACCTAGATAATAATCAATGAGATGCCAAAAATTAGATCATAATAAATGATACTCCATTAATTAATTTGATTGGATGGAGTGAATCATCTTCATAATACCAATAAATATTGAAGGCTTCATTAGAACTATCATGTGGCATAAGACATCATAAAATGGGGGAACACTTTGAACCTTTACTTTATGAATTCTTTTCATATGTTCCAACTTAAGGTTTTATCAAAAGTGTTCACAAGATTAAAGTTGATTCAATGTTCATCTTGTAGAAACTAATAATAAATGAGAACATGGATCCTAATACAATATCATTCATTACATTGCTTACCCCGATCTAATGGCACATATTCTCTGGTCAAATAAGCCCCTATATGACCAAATAGACTAAAGCCATGGTTTTAACCTAAATCCTTGTTGTGTTATTCAACACAATGTAACCTTAGGCTAAAACCTACAACTATGTAAGACTATATTATAAGCCTTAATGGAAACCTAAACATCTAATCATAATCAGCTATGTGGATTATCATAAAAAAATCTAGATTCATTGTGAGTTTTGATCTAATAAAGTGCATAAAACTCCAAGATCTTGGGATTCCCCATGAATATTCCATGTGACATCTCACCTTTCAACCATGGGAATTTTATGACCTTAAATTTTACATTCTTGATCATGTCATTTGATGTTATTAAGACCATTAAAATTAACCTCATCTAAATTTTAAGCCTAAGCCAAGGGGTCATACATAAACCTTATAAAAATGACCCTTAGCATATTGGTTTAAAAAATTTAGCATAAAAGGTCTTAACCTAACTTTATTAATGTTTATTAACATAGATAAACCTAGGAAATTAATTTAGACCTAAGTATTTCATTGAGACCTTGAGACAAATTAAATAATGTGCACCTCACAAGATCTAATAGACCATAGTTAATTAGATATCTCAATCCAATAGCACAAAATAAAAGGTCACTTTTTAACCAAAGCTTGAAGGCCCAAAAGGTTGAAATGTGGAGAATCCATGCTTGTTTTATCAATGAACATTGATGTCACTCACCAAATTGATGAAAATGTACCACATGGCATCATTAGAAGATCTAGAATCTAAAGAACTAATGAAGAACAACCACTTAGATAAAAATCAATAGCTTGCACTCATTTGGAGATCATACAATGGCACAAAAACAAATATATAATTTGAAAGGAAATGGCTAGTTATAAAAAGGAATTTTTTAAAATGCCATGAAAAAGTCCACATAGATGCCATAAAGGCACCACTTAGGCACCAAATGATAAATATAAAGATTTGGTATTCCTAAAAAGGGAAATTTTGCATAAGTAAATCCATCCATCAGATTTGAGACATGAAATATTTTATGAAATTGGTCACCCTCACCATTAAATCTCTATAAATCCTTAGGAAAGAACATAAAGCCCTAAATTCATGACGAAATTGAAGCAAAATTACATCATGAACAAAAGAGCTAGTCCTAAACCTCATGAATTCATATAGAAAACAATAACCAAAGATAAAAGGAGCCATGGTAGCTGGTAGACAACAATGGAGGGAGGAGGCATAATTATACTTGTCCATAGATAATGAAGGTATACTATTTAAAGACATAGAATTAGATGTATGTACCCTCAATAATGGAATAGAGAATTAGTCAAAGTTCTTCTTCACAATAGACAAAATGAATCCCCTCACCATGATAAAAAAAAATCTATATCTAAAAGGAAATATTATGATTTAGTCACCATGTAGATGACTAGTCTCCACCAAGTGACAGCAAAACTAGAGTTACTTCACTATATAGATGTCCTAGCTCTTATATTTGTTAATTGTAGAATTGATGGTGATTGGATAAATAGGGAGCGTGCTTCCAAAATATTATTCTACATTACCCCCATAGATTTTGAGGTTTATTACAAACTACCTAGGACCCATATAGATCTCCCTTCCATCAAAAAATACACCACAAAACATAATTTAGATGGCATTTTAAGGCCCTAGTTGAATTAAGGCTTCCATATATTTAGAAAATATGATGGAAAGTTCCCCATCACTCAATTCATAGAGTTCATTAGGATTATTATGTCCCTATTCAATATAGCCTTAGGAGCTACCACTACAAACTATGTTAACCCTAGTTGGGTTTACTCTATATATTTTATGATTGAGGAAGAGATTACTCCACCAATTATAGAATTGATCAGTGTTCACTTGGCAAGGCAATTCAATGCCATCAAGAAAAAGACTAAAAAATAATTCACCATGATATATTATTTAGTAGATGCACTAATAGACTCCGTCCACATCCCTGGTATCAATAATGGTCATTAGGAAAAAAGATAACCATCTCCCACCAATACTCCAAGATGCACATCTTCAAGTACAAGAATCACATGTAGTTTATATGTAACCAAATTTACCCCACTTTCATTTAGGCCATCATAGCATCCCTCATTCCTAGGGCACACCCTCTTCTAAGAAGTATATATAAATTATGGGGGATGTATGGTACTACCCATACTACACAGTCATAAGAATTGAATGAATCTTGAACCCTCCATACAGACTCCCAATTTATGTGCCAAACAAATTGGCCAAGCAAGAGATATATTTTTAAATCCTCAATGGATTAGATGGAGTGCAAAAATAAAATAATAAATGTCCCCTACACCCCTTCCCACTCTTGATTGGTAAGACTAGACTACGTGATTAGAAGCAAGTTGATGTAATGGCTAGGCACATAGAAGATTTCATCTTGTAAATGGATGAACCAAGGATATGGGACCCAAATAATGTGGTAGTTTCCCACTTCAAAGATAATAAACTACCCAAGCTAGTGTACACACATCAACATGAAGTATATGACCATATTTATAATAAGGTCAACACATTTGAACAAGTCCTAGGCAAACTCAAGAAATGTAATGCCAAGCTTCAACATAGGTTGATAAGTGAGAGCAAACCTACTGAGGCCATATGGCAGCTAAACCATTTACAATATCATTTTATACCTTCTTCATCAAGGGATCCACCATTATTATCACAATATTAACCTCTTCAAACATAGGTGCAAATAGAAGAGAGGAAGTTGGAAGAAAGACCAAGATAAGGTCCCTCATCTTTAACCCCATATCAAAGGCCACCTTCTCTAGTAAAACACTTGGATATGGTAGCTTTGGAATTAGGAGAGACTTTAGAAGATGCCCTCAAGGTTTTAGAAGAGGCACATGGTTTAGAGGAGGAGGATGAGCTAGATAAAGAGATATGGATACTAGTACATGAGGTTGAGAAAACTCCAGCTGAGGCACAGGTAGAAAAACCTAAGATAATTGAGACTAGGAAGGGGAAATAAATAGATTTAGACTTGGTCCCCATTCAACCTACATAAAATAAAAGGGAATAAAACTTTCCCATTATCACCAGGCCCTCCAAGAGACCTAGGCTATTGTTGACTCACCCAAACATTGAGATTACCTTATTTAGTGATGAATTCTCAATTGATGGGCCAACCATCCCTAACTAATTTATATATGGGAAACTTCAAAATATTCCATCCAAGTCCCACTCATGGTCAGTCACTAGTACCATGAACATTGATATCCATGATGACATCAAACCATGGAGCATAGAGCTCATAAAGGAGTAGGAGGAGAAAAGAATAGTTGAAGCTACCAAGGAAAATGGTAAAAAATTGGATGATCTTGGGGTGTCAAGTGCTACTAGGATTGAAATCCTTAAGGTACCAAAATTCACATAACTTGAAATAAAGGTACAAAACTAAGGTGGTTCCTAACCACCAAATAAAATAAATATTCTAGACAAATCTTCCATACTCTACTTGTATTCCACCACAGATAATCAAAAATTATCACAAACTACAACTCATGCCATGGATCCCTATAATCCTAAAATGAGAAGTGTTATTCAACATTAAGAGCACCTATGAGGCAATTAGAAGCATCAACAGGTATGAGCTCCATTTGTGCTAGAAGGAGGGCCTCTTTATTTAATTTTGGTATTATTTTTCAAAGATTGATGGTTTATATACTCATTTGAGTAATTATCCATTCTAAATAATAATGATGCTTGAAATTCATGGTCATTCACCTATCTTTGTCCTTTATTATGCAAAGATCATAGTTCTCTATAAGTGAATGGTTAAATTCTAGTAAGAATAGATTTAGATTTAATAATTCATAGTATTTGAGGTTAGGATGGCTTATTTTATTCAAATATTGATAAATTTATATAAAAGTTTGAGTTTATTTGAACATTAGGTTACAAAATCTGACCATATTTACATGATCTAACAAATCTTTGAGCTATCTTAGTTTAATATCAGCATCATTTGTCCCCCCTAAGTAAATACTTAAAAAATAATTTTAGTGTGTAGGTTGATTATTATTCTTTGTGAAAACTAAAATGACACACTATATTTCAAACAAGATACTTAATCTTCAATATGTAATTTCCAAGGATCCAAACTAGATCACATTTAGAGACAAGAGAACCCCTGTTCTAGTTGGAAATCCATAGGAGAGCCAAGTGAGATAAAGGAAGACATAGTCATTCCAAATCTTTACTAGCTTCACCTCTACAAGGTACTCTTTCATTTAATCTTCACTTAGACATGGCTTGGCCTAGAATTTCCCCTATCAACATACCAAGTGTGGTTCATGACTTATCATATAATCTTGAGAAGTGTTAGCCAATATTTAGTCCAAATGGTGTTGTAACTACTAAATAACATGTTAAAACATTCAAAACATCTTTAAGATTGTTAAACATCATATATGAAGATTTAACATGTTGGTTGTTTCCCTTTACTTTCAAGGATGTTGCATATGAATGGTTCCTCAATTTTCTTGATGTTTAAATTACCATATGGAATGATTTTAACACTATTTTCATTGATTAGTTTGGTAAGAACATTAGCCCTTGTGCTATATATAACCAATTCACAACCATTAAAGGGAATGTTAGTGATCCTATAATATCCTTCAATCCCAAGTTCCAATAGATGTTTAGTCTAACCATATAACATTAAAAACCTAATTAAGCCCTAGCTCTAGAAGTCTATAAAGATACAATATATCTTATGACTTACATGTTTTTGAAAAGGACTCTCCCCACTATTAATACATTGTCCCAAGATTATTCTAAATCTATCATTATCTGTGATCAAATATAGCCCTAAGGGTAGATGACTTATTCTATCCCCAATGTCAATCCTCAAATACTAATATTAAACCTTTTCCCAAATAATAACCAAAATGTCCTAGCCTTGAACCAACTCCCCACTCTAAATATACTACCTACTAGCCATGTTGCTCCTAATCAAAACCTAAGTTTCTTGGGTCATCAAGTCACTAATGGATCCTACACCAATGTCTAGAAGGCTTTAGTGCCAATCAATGGTACTAGAAATAACTAGGTCCAACATTATGGGGCCCTAAAGAATGAGAATGAATCTATATTTAAAATTTCCAAAAGCTCAACACATATTTCTTACAATTAAAAAAATAGGTTGGTAATTATGGTGATAATTCTAGAAGGAAACTTAGTTTCCAAAAGTTTAAAAATCCTAGAAATAGATTTCAAAATGATAACTTCTATAATAACAATAAAGCCAATGAGCCATACTCTAGTATTAAGACCATGGATATCAATCTCACTGACATTGCCTTACCTAACTACTATAGAGTGCATGTTATAGCTATACATGGTGAGATGGAATGTATTGAGTTCTATAAAGCCTTTGAAGCCTTCCAAGAAGATCTACACACTTTTAAATTGGTTGCAAATAAAGATATTGCTGTAATCACTTTTGGATCCAAATCAATTGACTAGGTGCATATGGTAGAGACATTCCAATCCACTTTTCAAGTGGATAATGATCCTAGAAATATTCATAATGAGATCCAAGCATTCTAATAATTCTTTAAAACATACCCCCTAATAAATAGAGACCAAAAATCACCATTGACTACTTCAAATTCTCCTTAAATTTTTGGAAACCCTCTAGATAGCAATTTAAGGAATGATCTTGAACCACTTAAAGGAAGTTATTCTGAACCTAATACCAAATATTCATGTAGGACTGGTTATAACATTCTATAGGGAATGAAGAAAATAAAAGCCAATATCATTTTTTCTAAGCTATTTCAGATTATAGAGCAAAGGGACTTACTCTTGGAATCATTGTCCATGAAACCTGTGAAGACACCTAAAACTAATAGTGTAAATGTGATGATGTAAGTGACTAAAGAAGAATCCCCACCCTTCTTACTCATAGTCAGGATATTTGGAAAGAATGTTCATAAATACCTTTTAGAATCTAGAGATTTGACCAACATCATGCTTGCAGGGATATGTGAATAACTTGGATTGACCCCAATCAAGTCTGATAGGGTGGTCATGTAGCTAGATAATTCAAGACTCAGAATCATTAGGGAATTATTTAATTTACATATGCAATTGGATAATGAACCAAGGGTGTAAAAATCTATTTACATTCAAGAAGTAGACATTATTAGTGTTTATGGGTTGATCTTGAGTAGATAATAGACTAGGGCCTTAAATGGATACATGTCTACTAAATTCTTACAGTTGTGACTACCTTAAAAAGATGTTCCAAATCAGGTAAGGGTGGAAAGGGAACAAAGGATGAAACACATAATAATAGAATACAATGATATCAAGGAAAAGGTAAACTTACTTGATTATGATTTAGGAGTCTTCACTTTAGAAGCTACAAAAGAAGCATGTTGCATAGATGCTCCTCTTCTACTTGGTTTATGGAAATTATATGTTAATGGCACTAGATGCAAATTAGGATCAGGGGTTAGTATTGTTTTTATAAATCCTACTAGGAAGCATTATCATGCCTCCTATAGGCTGTAATTCCCACGTATTAATAACTTGGTTGAGCATCAAGCTCTCAACCTAGGATTGTAGTTTTCTATTGAACACAAAGTCAAATAACTACTTGTCTATGGCAACTTTGAACTTGTAGTCAACCAAGTGAGGAGAAAACACCAATGCAAATTATCTTACCTTAAAAGGTATAAATTTAGGGTCTAGTATTTAATCAAATGTTTTGATGCATTTAACATCTTATTTTTCCCCAAGGAAGAAAATATAATTTTTTATGAGTTGGCATATGCTACAACCAATCTCATGCCCAACCAAGGTTCTCCTAATTTCATCATTGAGTTAGTACCCTACCCTTTAGTCCTAGACAATGTAAGCCATTTTCAAGTATTCAATGATGATCAAAAAATTCTATATTTATTGACTAACTCAGGAGCATTTGAAGCTCACATCATTGATGAAGCTAATGAAAATTCCTCTAAATAGGAACTTAATGGTAAAATCATCCAATTGAATGATAACAATATACGCAAAAGGATGAGCTCATTTGAAAGGTTGTTTGACCTTGAAAAAATCACTAAAACCCCTAAGGTACCAAAGGTAAGTGGGAAGGATTATCATTTAATAAATCTTGGACCACAGGATCAGCCTCAACAAGTGAATATAGGGATGGCTTGCACTGAAATGGAAAATAAAAAAGCTAGAGAACTACTCATAAGATATAAGGATGTAATTGTTTGGTCCTATGAACATGTAAAAATATTTGATCCAAGGGTTATCACTAATACCATACCACTCAAGTAAAATTATAAATCCTTTAGGTAGAAATAAAGGCCTATCAATCTTGTCTTAAAACCCATAATCTTCAAAGAAGTCAAAAATTTGTTGGATGCAAGGATTCTGTTTCCTATCCGACATTCAACTTGGATTACCAACCTAGTTCTAGTAAAAAAGAGAATGGATAAATTAGATTGTGTATTGAGTTTAGAAATCTAAATTAAGCATTAAAAAAGGACAACTATCCCTTCTCTTCTCTAGACTAGGTCATACAAGTCCTTTTAGAATCAACCTTGATGCCTTTCTTGGATGGATTTTTGGGATATAACCAAGTGCTTGTTGACAATGAGGATATAATGAGAAAAACCTTTACTACTAAATGGGGAACCTTTTCTTATAGGATAATTCCATTTCAATTAATTAATGTAGGAGTAACCTTTTAAAGAGCTATGGACCATGCTTTTCAAGGCCTAGTTGGCAAATGCATCATGATATACATGGATGATCTAACAATATTCTCCAAAAATAGAAAAGATCATTTTATACACCTAAAATAAGTGTTTCAGAGGTGTAAAAGGTATGACATCTCCCTTTGTCCCAAAAAGATCATCTTATGTGTTACTGAAGGTAAACTATTAGGGCATGTTATCACTAAGGATGGGATCTCCATAGATCCTAAAAGGGTGGAAGCCATTTTAAAAATAGATCTTCTAAACAGTCAAAAGGAGGTGAAGTCATTTTTTGGTAAGATAAAATTTGTAAGGAAATTAATCTTGGGGTTTGCTAAGATTGTTAAACCATTGAATGACATGCTCAATAAGGATGATAAAATTACGTGGAATGAAGCTCACCAAGGTTCTGCTAATTTCAGCATTGAGTTAGTACCCTACCCCTCAGTCCCAAAAAATGTAAACCATTTTCAAGTCCTCAATGATGATCAAAAAATTCTATATTTATTGAATAACTCAAGAGAATTTGAAGATCACATCATTGATGAAGATGATGAAAATTCATCTAAAAGGGAACTCAATGGTAAAATCGTCCAACTAAATGATAATAATATACCCAAAAGGATGATTTCATTAGAATGGTTGTTTGAACATGATAAACTCATTAAAACCCATAAGGTACCAAAGGTAAGTGGGAAGGATTATCATGAAATAAATCTTTAACCATAGGATCAGCCTCAACAAGTGAATATAGGGAAGGCCTACACTGAAATGGAAACTAAAAAATCAAGAGAACTACTCACAAGATATAAGCATGTAATTCTTTAGTTCTATGAAGATCTAAAAATATTTGCTCTAAGGGTTGTCACTCATACCATACCCCTCAAAGAGAATTTAAAACCCTTTAGGTAGAAATAAAGGCCTATCAATCTTGTCTTAGAACCCATGATCTTTAAATAAGTCAAAAATTTACTAGATGCAAGGATTGTGTTTCCTATCTAACATTCCACTTGGATTTCTAACCTAGTTCCAGTAAAAAAATAACGGAGAAATCAGATTGTGTTTATACTTTAGTAAATTGAATAAAGCATTATAAAGGGACAAATATCCCTTTAATTCTCTATACCAAGTCATACAAGTCATTTTAGGATCAACCATGATGTCTTTCTTGGATGGATTTTTGGGATATAACCAAGTGCTTGTTGACAATGAGGACATAATGAAAACAAAATTTACTACTAAATTGGGAACCTTTGCATACAAGAGAATTACATTTGGATTAATTAATGTTGGAGTAACCTTTTAAGGAGCCATGGACCATTCTTTTCAATGCCTAGTTATAAAATGCATTTGATATACATGGATGATCTAATAGTATTCTTAAAAAAATAGAAACAATCATTTCATACACCTACAATAAGTGTTTAAGAGGTGTAAAATGTATGACATCTCCCTTAATCCCCAAAAGTGCATCTTTTGTGTTACTAAAGGGAAACTATTAGGACATGTTATCACTAAGCATGGGATCTCCATAGATCCTAAAATGGTGAAATCCATTTCCCAAATAGAGTTTCCAAACAATCAAAAGGAGATGAAGAGATTTTTTGTTAAGTTAAAATTTGTTAGGAAATTCATCTCGGGGTTTGTTGAGATTGTTAAACCATTTAATGATATGCTCTAGAAGGACGATAAAATTACCTGGATTGAAATGTCAAAGAAATCATTTAGTGAAATCAAAAATGCAATTAACCAGGCCCCAATGTTGATAATTCCAGACTTCTCAAAGGACTTTTGTGTGTGTGTGTGTGTGTGTGTGTGTGTGTGTGTGTGTGTGTGTGTGTGTGTGTGTGTGTGTGTGTGTGTGTGTGTGTGTGTGTGTGTGTGTGTGTGTGTGTGTGTGTGTGTGTGTGTGTGTGTGTGTGTGTGTGTGTGTGTGTGTATTCATTTGATTTAAACCACATAATTCCTGTATTTTTATCCCAAAACATTTATGTGAATGATCACCCTATAGCCTTTAAGAGTAGAAATTTCAAAAACTCAAAGTTAAACTATTATCTAATTTATAAGCAAGCTTATGTACTTGTTAAGGCTATAAAGAAATTCATGCATTACATCCTTATAAATAAATTACATGTTATCTTACTAGACCATGCCACAAAGCTCATGCTAAGTTAGAATGAATTAGGTGAATCTAGAGGTAAATAGATGTTAGTGTTATAGGAATATGACATAGAAATGAAGATTTCCAAACTAGAAAGATGTCGAGGCCTGATCTAAATGATTTCCACCATTAGTCCTATGTTGCACGTCATGAAAGTTGAATTGTGAGACTTCTAACCAAATGAATGGTATGACTCCCTAATTAACCTACTTATCAATGGCACTTATCTTCCAGGACTTAGTAGAGAATATAAGAGAGCATTAAGGATCAAAGTAACCCATTACCTGATCAAAGATGGATACCTATATATAAAGTATTTTTAAGGGATCTACATAAGATGTGTATGTAAAGAAGAAGATACCTAGATCATGAGTACATTCCATGAAAAACTAGGCTATGGAAATCCATTAGGAAGAAAAATAGCCCATAATATCCTTAGGGATAGGTATTATGGGCCTACCCTTTTCAAATACTCTCAAAAACATGTGAGAGAGTTCCATTCATGCCAAATATGTAGTACTAAGAAGCCAAAGGCATCCATGCATTTATAACCTATCATGAGGGATAAACCATTTCCAAACTTTGTAGGGGTAATCAACACCATTTATTTTTAAGGTTACAAATATGTCTTGACTACTACCAATTATTACACAAGGTAGATTGAGGCCATTGCCACCAAATAATGCATGTTGAAGTGATTAGTTTATTACAAGAAAACATTTGTACTAGATTTAAAACCCTAGTTTTCCTTAGTATGTGATAATGGGTCTATATTTATATCCATATAAATGACTTAAGGGGCTTATCATAATGACATATATCTAAGTTTTTCTTCTAACCACTACCCCCAATGAAATGGAGTCTCTAAATCCACTAATAAGAACCTGATGAAAGCCATCAAAAAATCTGCTATAGACAAACCCAGGACATAGTATAAACTCCTGAAGTATGCCTTATGGGTAAAAAGAATTAGGAATAAGAAATCACTCAAATCTTTACCATTTTTATTTTTGTATGGTCAAGAACCCATTTTTCTCATCACCCTCGAATTACCTACATTCACATTCATGGAAGAATACATGGATGAAATCCAAGGAATTGCTAGTTCCAAGTTGTTAGATATCATTTAGATGGAGGATGCTAGATAAAAAGAATTTGTATATTTAAATAGACATCAAACCACTATGAAAAGATGGTTTGACAAGAGATCCAAAGTGAAAGTATTTAGACAAGGATACCTAGTCATCATTCAGGATAAGACATCATAACCTAAAGGTAAACATGGAAAAATCACACATCTATTCATTGGACCATATCATATTTCCAAAACACATGGAAACAACACCTTCAATCTAAAGGATCTTTAAGGAGAATAATTCACCCTACCCACCAATGGGAAATACCTAGAGCACTATTTTTTTATTTCTTCACTAGGATTATTCATATAATAAAATCTATAAGATTGATTAGGATTAGAGTAGGTAAGCTAGTTAGTTTCCTTTCTTGATTTGACTTCCTATTTTGCTTGTATATATTTGTTTGCTTCTTGTTATTTATTTTCTTTTTTGTGTGTTTCTTTTCTTTTTTGTTATTTTCTTTGGCTTCAATAAGTCTTTTAGATAGTCCCTACTCAAAATTTTCCTAAATTTTAAAATTTTAGTGACTTAGAATTGTGAATATGAACCATACAATAGTGAACATAGGGTTGTAATAAAACACAATGTTATAGTCTAGAGGCACTAGCTTGGAATGATTTAGGGATTAATTATCTCATAATAACTTAATCATTATTCTTTATCAAAGTTTGGTTTTAAGAAAAAGTTATATTGTTGAGACATACTAATACTTGCACTTAAAACACATCCTTATATGGGACAAAGGTTGTAACTATAGGTGATTACCTCAATATCAAACATTTGACCAAATCCCTAAAACCTAGCTATCTCAATTCCCAAACATTGCTAAAATACTTATAAAAACAAAAAGGGACTTATTGCAAAATCAAAATATATTAAAGCAATGGTGATTTGGTAACGTTGATCAAGGCTATGAACTTTTGGCACTCAGTGGATCAAGACCTTGAGTGGATCCAAAGGTATTTCTATCAAGGATTTTTATGCCTGCTTGGTAGTAGAGTAATGGCCAAGATTCCCCTAAACTAAGAAAAATTATTCCTAAAAAATATGTAAATGTGCTCCAAGTCAATGTTAATAGTCAAAATTATGAATCTTGGATGTTGTTCCCTATAATCCCATGTAAAAAAATAAGTGGAATCAAACCACACATGACATTTCTTTGTTTTAACATTCAAATTTAAAATTATACACATGTAAGGCTTGTTTAAACCATCAATTGATATGGATAGTGATATAGTTTGAATGAGGTAAACGACTTGTGTATAGTTATAAACCAAAGTCTATGGTTTATAACATATTGATGTGTTTCCCCTCTAAGTCACCATTTATAGGGGCCACTATATCTGCATTTTCTACCTTTAAAAAATAGGGACCCTTACGAATGCTCTGAATCTATATACACTAGATTGGCCTTTCCAAGTCATTTTTCTTAGAATTTTAAGATTGTCTACCTAAAAGAATGAATCTTTTTGTCCTTGATCATGTTTATGATCAGTAAACTAACCCTACTAGTGCTTGTCTTTGTGGGGTGAAATTTAGTATTTGAAATCTCATTTATAGTAATGCAATCTTAGAAATGCATAAATAAACCTAACCAGTCCTTCCTTACCTTGGGTTTATCAATACTAGAGACCAAATCACAAACCTAAGCCTAGGTCTAAAAATTCATAATTCAAACTAAGGTAGTAGCACCTTTCAGTAGGAATATTTAAATACTTCCTAACCTAAGCTAATCTTTCATATTGAGACTTGGCCATGTTTCTCAACATGACCAAGCCTCAATATGGCATTCGAGCTAAGTTACTTTATATTTCCCCCTTCTTAGTTCCTATATTTCCTAACATGATCCATTAATCAAAGACCCACCTAAGACTTAGATTTTAAGGTCTTGACATGTTTATTAACACCTTGAGACTTTAGCCTTAATACCTTAGACTATTTTTTATTTTAAGGTCTTGACTTCTCTTTGTGGGGTGAAATGTACGATTTGAAATCTCATTTATAGTAACACAAGCTTAGAAATGCATAAATAAACCTAACCAATCCTTCATTACCTTGGGTTTATCAATCCTAGACACCAGACCACAACCCTAAGCCTAGGCCTAAAAATTCATAATTTAAACTAAGGTAGTAGCACCTTTCGGTAAGAATATTTAAATACTTCCTAACCTAAGCTAATCTTTCATATTGGTACTTGGCCATGTTTCTCAACATGACCAAGCCTCAATATGGCATTTGAGCTGAGTTACTTTATATTTCCCCCTTCTTAGTTCCTATATTTCCTAACAGGATCCCTTATTCAAAGACCCACCTAAGACTTAGTTTTTAAGGTCTTGACATGTTTATTAACACCTTAAGACTTTAGCCTTAATGCCTTAGACTATTTTTTATTTACCACCAAATCCTAACATTAAAATTTAAACTTATTTTTAGATATAAAAATTATTTATCCATCATGAACTTTAATCAAATGGTAGGAAGACAAAATGGGTCTCTAATACTCAAGCCAATCTACCTTAAGATCCTCAATCATGATCAACAACTCTTGATGTACTATGATCCTTGATCTAATGATATGAATTGACATCGATCAAAGGGACCCACCTATATAATAACCAATGACATTTTAGTAATAAGATCATAATCAACTATCCTTACTCCATAACTTACTTTGATCAGACAAATTGAATCATCTACATAATACCAATAAATCTTAAAGGCTTACACAAAATTGCCACATGTCATAAGATGTCATAAAAGGTGAGGCTACTTTGAACCTTTAATTTTTGAATTCTTCTCTTATGATTCAACTTAAGGTTTGATCAAAAGTATTCACAAACTTATATCTACTTCAATGTGCATCTTGTAAAATACAATAATAAATGAACACATGGATGCAAATCTAATGGCCCTTATTGTATCACTTGCCTTGATCTAATGATGCATATTCTTTAGCTAAATAAGCCCCCACATTGCCAAATGGATGAAATCCATGGTTTTAACATAAATCCTTGTGTTTTTCAACACAATTTAACCTTAACATAAAACCTAAACCTATACTCGACCAAAACTTAAGCCTTGACAATAACCTAAACAAATAATCACAAGAAATTACATGGATAATCATCAAATTGCTCTCACTTCATCATGATTTTTGATCTAATAAAGTGCATCAATCTTTAAGATCTTGGGAGGCCCCATGAATATGCCACATGGCATCTCACCATTCAACCATATGAATTTTATGAGCTTGAATTTGACTTTCTCACTCACATCATTTGACATCTGTAAAAATGTCTTTGACATTAGTGAGACTATAAAAATTAACCTCATCTAACTTTTAAGCCTAAGCCAAGAGGTCATACTTAAACCTTTAGAAAATGACCCTTAACATATTTGTTTAAAAATCATATCATAAAAGGCCTTAACCTAATTATATTAATGTTTCCTAACATAAATAAACTTAGGAATTAATATATACCTAATTTTTTCATTGAGACCTCGAGACTATTTTAATAATGTGCACCTCATAGGATCTAATAAACTATGCTTAATCAGAGAACTCAATCTAATGGTGTGAAATGAAATGGCACTTTTCAACCAAAGCCCAATGTCCTAAGATCTTCACAAATGGATTAACCATGCTCATTCTTTCATTGATCTTCGAAGTCTCTCCTAGAAGCCATGAAAATGCACCATGTGGCATGGTCAAAAGAGATAAAATCTAAAGAACTAATCAAGAAAAATCACTCATATGAAAATAAATAGCTTTCACTCATTTGGAGATCTTAATTTAATGACATGAGAATAAAGATAAAATTTGAAAGGCAATGACTAGTTCTAAAAAGGTATTTATGAAAATGCTATGAAAAAGGCCGCCTAAACACCATGAAGGTGCCACATAAGCACTAAACAAAAAATCTAAACTTTTGGCATGCCTAAAAAGGGAAAATTTGGATAAGTGAATACATCCATCATATCTAATACTTGAACAAATTTATGAAATTGGTCACCCTCACCATTAAAGCTTTAGGAAACCCTACCAAAGCACATAAATCCTTAAATTCATGAATAAATTGAAGAAAAATTGCATCCTAAGTAAAATAGCTATTCCTAGACATCATGAATTAATCAAACAAGAAATAACCAAAGATGAAAAGAGCCATGGAAGCTAGTACACAATAATGGAGGGAGGAGATAGAATTATACGTGTCTATAGATAATGAAGGTAGACTATTCAAATACATAGAATTAGATGTAGGTGCGCTCAACAACATAATAAAGAATTGGTTAAAGGTCTTATTTCCCATAGATGAAATGAAGCCCCTCATAATGAGTGAATAATTTATATAGTCAAAAGGAAATATAATGACTTAGTCACCATCTAGATGACCATTCTCCACTAGGTGGCAACAAAACTAGAAGTACTTCATTGTATAGACATCTTAGCTCTTATCTTTGTTGATTATAGAATTGATGGTGATTGGATGATTAGGGAGTATGCATCCAAAAGAGTATCCTACATTACACCCATTACTTCTTAGATTTATTACAAACTACCTAAGACCCATATAGATCTCTCTTCCATCAAAGAATTGACCAAAAAACATAATTTAGATGACATTTTAATGCCCTAGTTGAATCAAAGATCGCATATATTATTAAAATATGATGGAAAGATCCCCATCACAAAATTCAAGAAGGGAATTAGGATTAATATGACCCTATTGAATACAGCCTCAAGATCTACCACTACAACTGATGTTAAACCTAGTTGGGTTTCCTGTGTATATTTCATGTTTGAGGAAGAGATTACTCCACCAATTGTAGAATTGATCAGTATTCACTTGGTAAGGCAATTCAATTCCATCAAGAGGAAGAGAAATAAATAATTCACCATGTTTTATTATTTAGTATACAAACTAATGGACTCCATCCACATCCTTGGTATCAATAATTGGTCATTAGTAAGCAAGATAACCATCTCTCACCACTACTCCAAGATGCACATCTTCAAGTAAAGGAATCACATGTAGTTTATCTATGACTACATTTACCCCACTATAGTCAAATCCATTACAGTATCCCCCATGCCTAGGGTATAACCTCCTACTAAGAAGTATATAGAAATGGTGGGGGATGTATGTTACTACCCATATTGCACAGTCATAAGAATTGAAGCGATCTTAAACCCTCCCTAAAGATTCCTAGTTTATGTGCCAAAGGAACTAGCTCAAGAAGAGGTAACTTTTCAAATCCTTAATGGAGTAGATGGATTGTTTAAATAAAATAATAAATGTCTTTTACACCCTTTATCACTCCTAATTGTTAAGACTATACTACATAATTGGAATCAAGTTGATGTAATGGTCAGGCACAAAGAAGCTTTCATCTTCTAGAAGGATGAACCAAGGATGTGAGACCAAAATAATGTGGTATTTCCCCACCTCAAAGATAAGAAACTACCCAATCCAGTCTACACACATCAATTTAAATTATATGACCACATTTACACCAAGGTCAACACATTTGAAGAAGTCCTAGCCAGACTCAGGCAATGCAATGCCAAGATTCAACATAGGCTAATGAATGAGAGCAATCCTACTGAGGCCATATAGTAGCTAAACCTTTTACAATATCATTTTCTACCTTCTTCATCAAAGGAGCCACCAAGATTATCTTAATATGAACCTCCTCAAACATAGGTGTGAATAGAAGAGAGCTAGTTGGAAGAAAGACCAAGATAAGGCCCCTCATCTTCAAACCCATATCAAAGGCCACCTTCTCCTATAGAACACTTGGATATGATATATTTATAACTAGGAGAGACTCTAGAATATTCCCTCAAGGTTTAAAAAGAGTCACATTGTTTAAAGGAGGAGGATGAGCTAGATGAAGAGCCATAGATATAAGTACAAGAGGTTGAGGAAAATCCAACTAAGGCACATACAGAAGAACCCAAGGGAATTGAGACTAAAAAGGGGAAATAAATATATTTATACTTGGTCCCCATCAAACCTCCATAGAATAAAAGGGAAGCAAAATTTGACATTATCACTTGGCCTTCTAAGAGACATAGGATAGTGTTGACTCACACAACTAGTGAGATGAACCTATTTAGTGATGATTTCCCAATTGATGGGAAAACCATCCCTAACTAATTTATATATGGGAAAGTTTAAAAGGTTCCATCCAAGTCCCACTTTTGGTCACTCACTATTACCATGAACATTGACATGCATGATGACATCAAACCATGGATCATAGAGCTCATGAAGGAGTACGAGGAGAGAAGAATTGTTGAAGCTACCAAGGGAAGTGGAACAAGAATGGATGACCTTGGGGTGTTAATTGGTACTAGTATTGAAATCCTTAAGGTACAAAAATTCATAAAACTTAAAATAAAGGTATAAAACTAGGGTACTAGGATTGAAATCCTTTGTGCTTCATTACATAAAGATCATAGTTCTCTATAAGTGAATGATTAAATTCATTTAAGAATGGCTTTAGATTTATAATTCATATTCATTGAGGTTAGGATGGATTATTTTGTTTGAATATTTATAAATTTCTTAAATTTTCTGAGTTTATTTGAATATTAGGTTATAAAGGTCCTCCATATTTACACTAACACATCTTTGAGATAGCATAGTTAAAGATCAACATCCTTTGTCCCCCTAAGTAAATATTTACAAAATAAGCTTAGTGTGAATTTTTATTATTATTCTTTGTGAAAAATAACATGACACATTATATTTCAAGAAAGATCCCTAATCTTCAAGCTAGAATATCCAAAGATCTAAACCAGATCACACTAATAGACAAGAGAACCCATGTTTGAGTTTGAAATCCATAGGAGAGCTAGGAAAGATAAAGGAAGGTGTGGGAATTTTGAATCTTTACCATCTTCAACTCTACAAGGTACTATTGCATTTAATATTCACCTAGATATGAATTGGTTTGGAAGTTCCCCCATCAACATACTAGGTGTGGTTCATGACTTACTATAAAATACTCAGAAGTATTTACCAATATTTAGTCTAAATGGTGTTATAACTACTGAAGAATATGTTAAATCATTCAAATATTATTTAATATTGTTAAACATCATCCATGAAAATTTATAATTTCTTTTGTTTCCCTTTATGTTTTAGGATGTTGCATATAAATGGTTCCTCAATTTGCCTAATGTTTGCATTACCTTGTGGAATGATTTTGACACTATTTTCATTAATCAATTTGGTAAGATCATTAGTCCTTGTATCATCTATCACCAATTTACAACCATTAAAAGGGATGCCAATGATCCTATAATATCCTTTAATGTTAGTTTCCAAAAGATGTTTAGTCAAACCATTGAACCTTACAAACCTAACAAAGCCCTAGCTCTAGAAGTCTATAAAGATGTAGTAGATCCTATGACTTCTATGTTTTTGAAAAGGAATCTCCACACCAATACAACATTAGCTAAATCTTATTTTGAATTTATGGTTATATGTGATCAAATATACCCCCAAGGGTGGATGGGTTATTCTATCCCCAATGTCAATCCTTAGATACACGCATTAAACCATTTCACAACTAATAAGTAGAATGTCCTAGCCTTGAACCAATTCCTACTCTAAGTGTACTACCTGCTCACCATGTTACTCCTAATCATAACCTAGGTTCCCTGGGTCATCAAGTCACTAATGGATCCCACACCAATGGATAGAAGGATTTAGTGCCAGTCAATGGTACTAGCAATAACTAGGTCCAAAATTATGAGACCCCAAATAATGAGAATGAATCTATATTAAAAATGGCCCAAAATCTCAGCACATACTTCCTACAATTGCAAAAATAAGTTGGTAATGATGGTGATAATTATGGAAGGAATATTAATTTTCAAAAGTTCAACAAACTTGGAAATAGATTTTAGAATGATAGCTTCTACAACAACAATAAATAAAATGAGCCATCCTCTAGTATCAGGACCATGGATATCAATCTCACTAACATTACCTTGTCTGACCATTATAGAGTGCATGATATAGCTAAACATGGTGAGATTGATTGCATTTAGTTATGCAAAGCCTTTGAAGCCTTCTAAGAAGAGCTATACACTTTTGAAATTGTCCCAAACAAAATATTGCAAGCACTTTTGGATCTAAATCATCTGATGAAATGCACATGATAGAGACATTCTAATCCCCCTTTCAAGAGGATAATGAGTCTAAAAATATTGCTAAGGAGATCCAATCATTCTAAAAGTTATTGAAAAAATACTCCTTAAGAAATAGAGAAAAAATTAGCCATTTACTACATCAAATCCTCCTAAAATTTATGGAACCCCTCCATATACCACTTCAAGGAGTGATCATGAACCACTTAAAAGAAGCTCTTCCAAACCTAATACCAAATCTTCAAGTAGGAATGGTTATAACATTGTGGAGGAAATAAATAAAATCAAGGCCAATATCACATGGCATGAGTTTACTCATATTATAGAGCAAAGGGACTTAGTTTTGGAATCATTGTCCATGAAACCTAGGAAGCCACGTAAAACTGATAGTGAAAATGTGACCATGCAAGTGACTAAATTAAAACCCCCACCCTTCCTACTCATACTCAGGATATTTCAAAAGAATGTTCATAATTTCTTTTTAAAATCTAGATATTTGACCAAAATCATGCCTATAGGGATATGTGAACAACTTGGGTTGACGCCAATCATGTATAACAGGCTGGTCATGTAGCTGGATAAATCAATAGTTAAAGTCATTGGGAAATTATTGAATGTACATATGCAATTAGATAATGTTCCAAGGGTGTAACAATTTACTTAAATTTAAGTAGTGCATATTATTAGTGCTTATGGGTTAATCTTGAGTAGAGAATGGACTATGGCCTTAAATGGATACATGTCTAATAAATGCTTACACTTGTGGCTACCTTGGAAAGGTGTTACAAATTACAAAATGGTGGAAAGGGAACCAAGGATGAAGCATGTGATAATAGAATACAATGATATCAATGAAAAGGTGAACTTCATTGATTCTAATTTAGGAGTCTTCACTTTAGAAACTACAAAATAGTCCTATTGCAAAGATTGTCCTCTTCTACTTGGTCTATGGAAATTATATGTTGATGGAACTAGATTCAAATAAGGATCAGGGGTTAGTATTGTCTTTATAGATCCTACTGGAAATAATTATCATGCATCCTATAAGTTATAATTACAATGCACTAATAAGTTACCTGAGTATGAAGCTCTCATCCTAGGATTGTAGTTTCCTATTAAACACAAAGTCAAAATAATGTTTGTCTATGGAAACTTTGAACTTGTATTCAACCAAGGGAGGAGAAAATACCAATGCAAGTTATCTTACCTTAAAAGGTATAAGTTTAGGGTCTGAGATTTAATCAAATATTTTGATGCATTTAACATCCTATTTGTCCCTAGGGAAGAAAATAAAGCTACTAATGAGTTGGCTTTTATTACATCTAATCTCATGCCCAACCAAGGTTCTCTTTATTTTAGAATTGGGTTTGTACCCTACCCCTCAGTTCTAGAAAATGTAAACCATTTTCAAGTCTTCAATGATGATCAACAAATTATATATTTATTGACTAACTCAAGATCATTTGAATCTCACATCATTCCTGAAGCTGATGAAAATTCCTCTAAAAGGGAACTCAATGATAAAATCATCCAACAATATACCCAAAAGGATGATCTCATTAAAAACATTATTCAACCATGACAAACTCACTAAAACCCGTAAGGTAATGAAGGTATATGGGAAGTATTATTATGTAATAAATCTTGGACCACAAGACCAACCTCAACAAGTGAATATAGGGAAGGCCTACACCAAAATGGAAAATAAAAAAGCTAGAGAACTACTCACAAGATATAAGGATGTAATTATTTGGTCCTATGAAGATATAAAAATATTTGATCTAAGGGTTATCAATCATACCATACCACTCAAAGAAAATTTTAAACCCTTAAAATATAAATAAAGGCCTATCAATCCTATCTTAAACCCCATGATCTTCAAAGAATTGAAAATGTTGTTGCATGTAAGGATTGTGTTTCCTGTCTAACATTCATCTTGGATTTCCAACCTAGTTCTAATAAAAAAAGAATGGAGAAATCAGATTGTGTATTAACTTTAGAAATCTAAAAAAAGCATCAGAGAAGGACAACTATCCCTTGTCTTCTCTAGAACAAGGCATACAAGTCATTTTAGGATCAGCCATGATGTCTTTCCTAGATGGATTTTTTGGATATAACCAAGTAATTATTGACAATGAGGATAGAATGAAAACAACCTTTCCTAATAAATAGAGAACCTTTGATTACAAGATAGTGCCCTTTGGATAAATTAATGTAGGAGTAACCTTATAAATAGCCATGGATAATGCATTTCAAGGCCTAGTTAGTAAATACATCATGATATACATGGATGATCTAACATTTTTTCTAAAATAGAAAATATCATTTCATACACCTATAACATGTGTTTGAGAGGTGTAAAAGGTATGGCATCTCCCTTAATCACAAAAAGTGAATCTTTTATGTTAATGAAGGGAAACTATTAGGGCATGTTATCACTAAGGATGGGATCTCCATAGATCCTAAAAGGGTGGAAGCCATTTCCAAAATAGAGGTTTCAAACAGTCAAAAGGAGGTGTAGTCATTTTTTTGTAAGATAAATTGGATGGAAATTCATCTTTGGGTTAATTGAGATTGTTAAACCATTGAATGACATGATCAATAAGGATGCTAAAATTACCTAGAATGAAGAGTCCAAGAAAGCATATAGTGACATCAGAAAAGTAATCAACCAAGCCCCAATGTTGATAAGTCCAGACTTTTCAAAGGAGTTTTATCTATATTCATTTGATTTAGATCACACAATGGCTAAAATTTTAACCCAAAAATTTGATGGGAATGATCACCCTATAGCCTTTATGAGCACTAATTTCAAAAATGTAGAGTTGAAATATTATCTAATTTACAAGCAAGCTTATGCACTTGTTAAGGCTATAAAGAAATTCAAACATTACATCCTCAAAAATAAAGTACATATTATCTTACTAGACCCTACCTACAATCTCATGCTAAGTCAGAATTAATTGTGTGAGTTTAGAGGTAAATGGATATTATTGTTATAGGAATATGACATACAAATGAATATTTCCAAAATAGTAAGATGTAAAGCCCTGATCCAAGTGATTTCCAACACTAGTCCTAAGTTATACATCATGGAAGTTAAACACTGAGACTTGAAACTAAATGAATCATATGATTCCCTAAGTCACCCACTTATCAATGGTACTTATCTTCTAGGCTTAGCAAAGAACAAAAGAGAGAATTAAGGATCAAAGCAACCCATTACTTGATCAAAGATGGAGTCATATATGGAAATATTTTTTTAATGGATCTACTTAATATGTGTATCTAAAGAAGAAGCTACCGAGATCATGAGTATATTCTATGAAAATATAGGTAGTGGAAATACATTAGGAAGAAAAATAATGCATAAGATCCTTAGGGCTAGGTACTATTTACCTATCATTTTAAAAGACACTCATAAACATGTGAGAGAGTGCCATTCATGCCAAATATGTAGCACTAAAGATCCAAAGACAGTCATACCTTTGCAACTTGTCATGATTAATAATCCCTTTGCAAACTTTTTAGGGGTAATAAATCATAATTATTTTGAAGGTAAAAAATATGTCCTAACTGTTACCAATTATTACACAAGGTTTACTAAGGCCATTGCCACCAAATAATGTAGGATGAAGTGATCAATTTCTTAGAGGAAAACATTTGTACCAGATTTGAAACCCTAGTTTCCTTAGTATGTGATAATAGATTTCCATTTATATCCATATAAATGACTGAATGGGCTTATGGAAATGGCATCTCTCTAAAGTTTTCTTCTAACCACTACCCCTAATAAAATGGAGTCTCTAAATCCACTAACAAGAACTTGATGAAAACCATCAAAAACTCTGCTATTGACAAACCTGGGGCATCGCATAAAATCCTCAAGTATGCCTTATGGGTAGATAGAATTAGGATTAAGTAAGCACTAAAAGTTTCACCAGTTTTATTGGTTTATGGTCAATAACCCATATTTACCATCACCCTAAAACTACCTACATTCAAATTCATGCAATAATACATGGAGGAAAGCTAAGGACTTGCTAGTTCCAAGATTTTAGATATCACTCAGATGGAGGATGGCAGAGAAAGATAATTTTTAGATTTAAATAGACATCAAACCATTGTGAAAAGATTGTTTACAAGAGATCCAAAGTGAAAGTTTTTAGACAAAGAGACCTAGTCCTCCTTTAGGATAAGGAATTAGAACCTAAAGGTAAACATGGAAAAATCACACCTCTATAGATTGGCCCATATCAGATTGCTAAAACACTTGGAAACAACACCTTCAAGCTAAATGATCTCCAAGTAATAAAATTCATCCTACCCACCAATTGGCAATACCTTAATCAATATTTTGTTGTTGATCTACCAGGACTATTCATCGAATAAAATCTACAAGACTGATTAGAATTAGAGTAGGCAGGTAGGTTAGTTAGTTTCCTTCCTTGCTTTGCCTTCCTATTTTACTTGTATATAGTTATTTACTTCTTGTTATTTGTTTTATTTATGTTGTGTGTTTTTATTATTTTATGTTGTATTCTTAGGCTTTAATAAGTCTCTTAGACAGTCCCTACTCAAAAATTTCCTAGATTGTTTAAAATTCCAGTGACTTAGAATTATGAATATGAACCATAGATAAGTGAACATAGGGTTGAAAAAAACACAATGTTATAGTCTAGAATCTCTAGCTTGGAATGGTATAGGGGTTATTTATCTCATAATAACTTATTATTCTTGATCAAAATTTGGTTTTAAGAAGAATCACATATGTAGGTAGAATTGATAATTTAGATTGTTGAGACACACTCATGCTTGCACTAAAACACAACCTTGTCTTGGATAAATGTTGTAGCTAGAGGTTATTACCTCAAGATCAAGCATTTAACCAAATCCCTAAAAATAAGATATATTGGTTCCAAAACTTTTCTAAAATAACTATAAAAATAAAAAAGGACTTATTTCAAAACCAAAAGATATTAAAATGAAGGTGATTCTGGTATCCTCCACCAAGGCTATTAACGCCTAACTATCAGTGAAGTAAGACCTTGGGTGGAGAAAAAGGTATCTCTATCAAGGATATGGATGCCTAGTTGGTATTAGTTTAATGCCTAACCTCCCTTGAACAAAAATAAACTATTCCTAAAAAATATCTAAATGTGTTCCAATTCAATGTTAATTGTCAAAAGTATGAATCCTGGATGTTGTTCCCTAAAATCCCATGAAAAATATTAAGTGGAATCAAAGCACACATGACAATTATTTGTTTTATCATTCAAATTTAAAATTATACACATGTAAGACTTGTTTCAACCATGAATTGATCTAGATAGTGATATAGGTTGAATGGGATAAAGGACTTACGTATAGGTCTAAACCAGATTTCATGGGTTATAACATATTGATGTGTTTCCCCTATGAGTCACCATTTATTGGCTCCTACATATCTACATTTTTTGCCTTTAAAAAATAGGGACCCTTGTGAATTATCTTAATCTCTATACCTTGGATTGGTCTTTCCAAGTCATTTTTATTATAATTTTAAGATTGTCTACCTAAAAGAATGAATCTCTTCATCCTTGATCATATTTATGCTTAGTAAATTAACCTGCTTAATGATTGATTTTGTGAGGTAAAATGCAGGATCTAAAAGCTCATTTATAGTAAGGTAAGCTTAAAAATAGATAAATAAACCTAACCAAGCCTTCCTAACCTTAGGTTTATCAATTGTAGAGATGAGATCACAACCCTAAGCCTAGGCCTAAATATTCATAATTCAAACTGAGACAAGAAAAAAATAAGGTAAGAATATTTAAATACTTCCTAACCTAAGCTCCTCTTTCATATTGAGACTTGGTCATGTTTCTCAACATGACGAAGCCTCAATATGGCATTGAAGTTAATTTATATTTCCCCTTTCCTAATTCCTATATTTCCTATCATGATCGCTTAATTAAAGACCCACCTGATACTTTAATTCTAAGGTCCTAATGTGTTTATTAACACCCTAAGACTTTTGCCTTAACACCTTAGCCTATTTTTTATTTACATCCAAATCTAAACATTAAAATCTAAAATTATTTGTAGATCTAATGATTCTCACACCATCATATACTTTAATCCAATGGAAAGAATACAAATTGGGTCTCCAATACTCAAGCTAATCTAACTCAAGATGTCAGATCATGATCAATGGCTCTCACTGCATCATGATCCTTGATCTAAGGGTGTGAGTTGACATTGATCAAAGGGACCCACCTAGATGATAACCAATGAGATGCCAGTAATTAGATCATAATCAAATATCCTTTATCCATAACTTAATTTAATTAGATAGACCAAATCATCTACATAATACCAACAAATATTTAAAGCTTCCATAAAACTACCACATGGCATAAGATGTCATAAAAGGGGTGGCTACTACAATCCTTGACTTTATGAATGATTTTCTAATGCTTCAACTTAATGTTTGATTGAAAGTGTTCAAAAGCTTAAATATAATTCAATGTGAGTCTTTCAAGAACCAATAGTAAATGAGCACATGGATCCCAAACTAATGTTAATCACTACATCGCTTGACCTGATCTAAAGATGCATAATCTCTAGTCAAATAAAACCCCACACTACCAAATGGACTAAAGCCATGGTTTTAACATAAAGCCTTGTTTTTTTTTTCAACATAATGTGATCTTAAGATAAAATATAAACATATGTTGGAGCAAAACTTAAGCCTTAATGATAACCTAAATAGATAATTATAAGTAATTACATGGATCATCGTCAAATAGCTCTGGCTATGTCATGAGTTTTGATCTAATGGAATGCATCAATCTCCAAAATCTTGGGAGCCTCCATGAATATGCCACATAGTATCTCACCATTCAACCATGGGAATTTTATGAGCTTGATTTTTACATTCTCGCTCACGTCATTTAATGCCTACAAAAATATCTTTGACAATAGCAAGACCATTAAAATTAACCTCATCTAAATTTTAAGCCTAAGTAAAGTGGGCATACTTAAACCTTTAGAAAAGGACCCTTAACATATTTGATTAAAAAAGATAGCATAAAAGGCCTCAACCTATGTTTATTAATTTTTATTAACATAACTAAACTTAGGAATTAATTTAGACCTATGTTTTTATTAAGACCTCAAGACTATTTAAACAATGTGCACTTCTTAGGATCCAAAAAACCATGCTTAATCAGAGAAATCAATCTAATGACGTGAAATAAAAAGACACTTTTTAACCAAATCCCAAAGGATCGAAAACTTGACACGTGGAGGAACCATGCTTGTTATGCCACTAAACATCAAAATCACTCCTAAAATCCATGAAAATGCACCATGTGGCATGATCAAAAGAGCTAGAATCTAAAGAACCAATCAAGAAAAATCACTCAAATGGAAATCATTATCTTACACTCATTTGGAGATCTTAATCCAATGTTTTGAGAATAAAGACAAAATTTGAAAGGCAATGACTAGTTCTCAAAAGGAATTTATGAAAATAATATGAAAAAGGCCACGTAGACACCATGAAGGTGCCACATAGGCACTAAATGATAAATTTAAAGATTTGACACACCCATTAAGGAAAAAAATACATAAGTGAAGACATCCATTAGATTTGAAACACAAATGAATTTATGAAATTGGTCACACTCACCATTAAATCTCTAGGAATCCCTACTAAAGTCCATAAATTCCTAAATTCATGACTAAATTGAAGCACAATTACATCCTAAGCAAAAGAGCTAGTCCTAGACGTCATGAATTCATTAAGTAGGAAATAACCAAAGATGTAAGGAACCATGGTATTTTGTAGACATTAATGGAGGGAGGAGGTATAATTATACATTTCCATATATACTGAAGGTAGACTCTTTGAAGACATGGAAGTGGATGTAGGCACCCTCAACAATGGAATAAATAATTGGTTAGATCTATTCTTTGTTGTAAATGAAATGAATCACCTCACCATAAGTGAATGAAGAATTTATATAATCAAAAAGAAAAATGATGACTTAGTCATCATCTAGATGACTAGTCTCCACCAGGTGGTAGCAAAACTAGAGGTAATTCATTGTATAGACATCTTAGCTCCTATCTTTGTTGATTGTATAATTTATGGTGTTTAGATAATTAGGGAGGGTGCATCCAAATTAGTAGCCTAAATTACCCCCATAACTTTTGAGGTTTATTAAAAACATTCTAGGACCCATATAGATCTCCCTTATGTCAAAGAATAGACCACAAAACATAATTTAGATGACATTTTAAGGCCTTTGTTGAATAAAGGCTTCCATATATTCCAAAAATATGATGGAAAGATCCCTATCACTTAAATTAAAGAGGGCATTAGGATTATTATGATCCTATTTAATAGATCCTCAGGAGCTACCACTACAACCTATGTTAACCGCAATTGGGTTTCTTATGTCTATTTCATGATTGAGGAAGAGCTTACTCCACCAATTGTAGAATTGATCAGTGTTCACCTAGCAAGGAAATTCAATTCCATCAGGAGGAAGAACAAGAAACAATTAAACATGATTTATTATTTAGTATATTTACTAATGGAATCCATCCACATCCATAGTATCAATAATTGGTCATCAGTAAGCAAGATAACCATCTCCCACAATTACTCTAAGATGCACATCTTCAAGTACAATAATGACATGTAGTTTATCTATGATTGCATTTACCCCACTTTGGTCTAGGCCATGATAGTGTTCCCCATGCCTAGGGTACACCCTATTACAAATAAGTATATAGAAATTATGGGGGATGTATGGTACTACCCAAACTACATAGTCATAAGAATTGAAGGGATCTGAAGCCCTCCCTATAGACTACTAGTTTATTTGCCAAAAAAATTAGCAAAGTAAGAGATAGATTTTAAAATACTCAATGGAGTAGATGGAGTGTGTAAAAAATAATAAATTTCTCCTACACTCCTTCCAACTCCTGATTAGTAAGACTATACTATGTGATTGGAATCAAGTTGATGTAATGGCCAAGAACAGAGAAGCTTTCATATTATAAATGGCTAAACCAAGGATGTGGGACCTAAATAATGTGGTATTTCCCCACCTCAAAGATAATAAAATTCTCAATCTAGTCCACACACATAAGGTTAAATTATATGATCACATTTACACCAAGGTCAACACATTTGAAGAAGTCCTAGCTAGACTCAAGAAATACAATACTAAGATTCAACATAGGATAATGAATGAGAGAAAAACTACTAAGGCCATATGGTAATTAAACCCTTATAAATATCATATGCTACCTTATTCATAAATGGAGCCACTAACATTATCCTATGATGAACCTCCTCCAACATATGTGCAAACATAATTGAGGAATTTGGGAGAAAGACGAGAAGAACGCCCCTGATCTTTAAGACCATATCAAAGGCCACATTCTCTAGTAGAACACCTCGATATGATATATTTTAAACCAAGAGAGACTATAAAATATTCCCTCAAGGTTATAGTAGAGGCACATGGTTCCAAGGAGAAGGATGAACCAAATGAAGATCTATAGATACAAGTAAGGGAGGTTGAGGAAACTCTTACTGAGACACAAGAAGAAGCACCTAAGGCAATTGAGATTAAAAAGGTTAAATAAATATATTTAGATTTGGTCCCCATCCAACCTTACTAAAATAAAAGGGAATTATAATTGGTCATTATCACCAGACCCTCTAAGAGACCCAGGATAGTGCTGACTCACCCAACCAGTGAGATCTACCTATTTAGTGATGAATTCCTAATTGATGGGCTAACCATCCCTAACTAATTTCTATATGGTAAAGTTTGAAAGGTTCCTTCTAAGTCCCACTCATGGTAACTCAATAGTACCATGAACATTGACATCCATGATGACATGAAACCATGGATGAGAGAGCTTATGAAGGAGTAGGAGGATGGAATAATTGTTAAAGCTACCAAGGAAAGTGTTAAAAGAATGGATGCCCCTAGGGTTTCAAGTGGTACTAAGATTAAAATCATCAGGGCAAAAAAATTAATATAACTTGAAATAAAGGTATAGAAATGAGGGGTTACCGACCACCAAATTAAATAAATATTATGGACAGCTCTTACATACTTTGCTTTTATTCCACAATAAAAAATCTAAAATTTTCACAAACTACAATTCATGCCATGGATCTCCAAAATACAAAAATAAAAAGTGTTGTTTGACATTGAGATCACCTATGAGGCAATTAGAAGAATCGATAAGACCCTTTGATTTTATATAATTAATTAATCATGTAGTGTATAGGCTTGCATTGCCACTAGCTCTAACACAAATGCATAATGTTTTTCATGTTTCATATCTTAAGAAGTATATTATTCATTTGACACATGATTTGGATTCAAATGCATTACATGTTTAGGATCTATTGGTGTTCATAGTAGAACCAATCAAATTATTAATAATCAAAAGCTTAGCTTGCATAATAGAAAAGTGTGATAGTGAAATGTCTAGTTGGACCAATATTTTAAGGATAGTACTATATGTGAGGAATATATTGAATTATTGAGGTTGTTTCCTCATTTAATCAAATAATATTTCTAATTGAACCTTATTTACATATTTTTGAACTTTTTTTTTTATTTTATAAGTATTGTTTAAAGAAGTATAATCATGATAATGACCAATTTTAGGGGGATGATGTCACATCCAGTTTCCTTAACAAACTATTTAAGAATTAATTAGTTTATTATGAGGTTAATGAATATTAGATCTAACATTTAATTTCTAAGTTATATTTTTATATGTTATTTGATTGGTATTTACATTAATTGATTCAAGATAAATATCTTAATAGATGTATATTGCATATGTTTTATTATACTTTATGATCATGGTTTTAAATATTATTTATATTTTAAACATTATTATTGTTATATGTTTATGATTATTCTCAGTTGGACTAACTACCAATTTGTTTCATGAGGTTGATGTAATAATAGTGTGTGTGTGTGCATGTGTGAGTGTGTGTGCGTGTGTGGGTGTGTGTGTGTGTGTGCGTGTGTGCTTGCGTGCGTGTGTGTGTGTGTGTGTGTGTGTGTGTGTGTGTGTGTGTGTGTGTGTGTGTGTGTGTGTGTGTGTGTGTGTGTGTGTGTGTGTGTGTGTGTGTGTGTGTGTGTGTGTGTGTGTGTGTGTGTGTGTGTGTGTGTGTGTGTGTGTGTGTGTGTGTGTGTGTGTGTGTCTACACACACAAAAAAAAAAAACATATAAATGGATTTATACTTATAGTGAATTTGTACATGATCACTTATGTTACAATCACATAGTTGATACATTTTGGGAAGAATAATAAGTGTATACATAAATATTTGTTCACTCATAAAAGTTAAGTTAATGATATTTAATAATTTATATGATAGTATATTTAATCTAATTCAAATATTATACATCAACTCATAGTTATCTATTTTAGAACTAGATTTAGGTTTTAATAGGTGTCCATAAAATAATTGGTTATACATATATGAAGGTGTAAGAGTAAACATTTATACTTAATAATATGATTTGGAAATTTTATTTTAATAGTATGCTTGGTTATTATATAATTAAAAATATAAGAAAGAGGAGTATATCCATTATATATTATGGAGTACTAAAGCTAAACATAAGACTTGCCTTCTTTTATAACATCTTTAGCTAAGTTATAGATGACTAGTTGCCTATATGAGGACTAAGGATGATGAGTAGGATATACGTAGTACATATATATGCTCACGTGTATATTAAAACTTCAAATAATTAAAAATACAAATTATTTACTTTGAATCTATGTATATTTAACATGTTTATCCTTTATTTTAAATTTGAGTGCATAAGTGGAAGCAACAATGTTGATTATAACTTGTTGGTTAGTAATGAATGTATGCAATATACATAAGTATGTTATATGACCATATTAAAGTTAGCAAAAATATTTTGATGGAAATTATATAGGATAAATTAGGACACATTATGTGATAATGTATAACCAATATGTGAATATACATTGCCTTATTTTTATATTAGAACATTTTAAAATAAAAACTATTATGAATAGTAATAGATGTATGGGTTTTAGGTTGACTAAAAATTGTTTTCATGTATATTTTGAATTATAATATAAATATATGTTTTAAAGGACATATAATAATTTGATGTTTGTTCTAGTCCAATGAACATATCTAGTATGATTATAATTATTTGATAAAAAAAATTATCATCAAGGTATTTAAGTGATTAGAAACTATTTGATTTATGATTGATGTTTTATTACATAATTGAATGATATATGGGATTAAATACATGTTGAATTTTTATTATTATTATTATTTTGAATCTTTACACACACACACACACACACACACACACACACACACACACACACACACACACACACACACACACACACACACACACACACAAATATTGCATTTGGATAACAAGTGATACACATATGAGAATTCCAATGGGTAAATCATATACCTATCTCTTAATAACATATACAAATCATGATTGTGTAGTACAGAGTTCTGTGTGAGTGAAATGACTTAAATTCTTATATATGAATTCTATAATTGAAACTTAGGAAAAAGTAATGTTATTTCTAAGAAATTATCATTTTCACTATCTCTCTAGTTTACATGTGTTTGTTGATATCATTTAGATAGAGGATTTGATTTCAAAGTATTTATGAATAGTACATGTAATAGTGATTGTAAGAAAATGGGTTTTGGTTGATCTCTCAATATTTAGACTATTCTTATCTACCCTTCTATGAAGGGTAGTTCTACTCCCAATGGGGAGGTGTAGGAGAGAGTGTTGGTATATTTTTGGAGATGAAGCACTCAAATGATTCTCTCCTTTTGTCAAATAATTCAACCATTTGGTATTATAATTAGGATATTTTATGGATCATGGATCTATTTTATTAGTTCAATTGTATTTTTGTACTCATTTTATTATATATTTGACAATGTATTATGTTTTACATTATTGTTGATGGATATTCAACACAATAATGGCTATGTAATTTGTAAAATATTCTAAAATTATAAACAACAATGGTTTTAATATTATTCAAGATTGATTTATGCATTATATCATTATTTTTCCTACTTGAGTCATTTACCATACTTGAATAAATGTTTTTCAGCTTTTAGTTTGATATTTTGTTTAAACACTAGATGGATCAAATTATAACCATAGGGTTAATTTTTATTCTAGAATTTATTGATTTAGATTGGTTTAGTACTCAAGAATTAGCTTAATCAAATAGTTGTATATGAAGTTATAAGTAATTATTTATGATTTAAAAAAATAACATAACAATTGGTTAACCCAGTAGGGTCTAACAATATGTGAAAATCCTTTAATATTTGTTCTTATAGATTGCTTATTATACACTCAAGTTAATTATAGTTAACAATTAACTCTAATTTGAAATGTAAACTATTTGAATTTGATCTAGGAATTTAAATAAAACAAAAAATACATAATTATATATATATATATATATATATATATATATATATATGTATATATATGTACATATGTATATATATGTATGTATATGTATATATATATATACATAATATATATATATATATACATACATATATATACATATGTACATATACATATATATATATATATATATATATATACACACACGCATATATACATACATACATACATACATATATATATATATATATATATATAATAACAACTAGGGCTAGGGTTGGAGACTTTTGATTTGAAATAAATTAACTCAAATTGTGTAAAAAATTTACAAGTTATGGATATTTTAAATGACCTAGAAACATAGATACATCAAAAAAATAAGATACAATGTATACTAGGACAAGGTTATGTAAGGTAGGATAGGTCATACTACATTGTTGTCTACTACTGTGGATTTGTCCAAAAAATTATGATTTGAATCTAAAAATGTGGGATTTGTCACCAATGTCTGTAGGTGAATTATTTTCTAATCTAGATTGATTTGATTTTAAAAAGACCCTATCTTAATTCCT
>JARHVA010005043.1:827500-895000 GCA_037957365.1 Torreya grandis | reverse complement strand
CATCAAAGGATTTTAACTTATCAAACATGATATAATCTTGAAAAGGAGTAAGAAAAATTTTAGTAAATAGATTTTCAAGATCATTATCAGCCATTTGATTTATCATTTTGTTAATCATTATCTTGTATCTTATAATATATTCATCAAGTATCTCATTTCGACCTTGTTTGATCTTTAGAATTTGATCATAAGATAATTTATCAACAATATTGATAGAAAATGTGGTAAACACTGATTTTATAAAGTATTGAATGTTTTAATGGATTATAGAGGAATATCATAAAACCATCCAAGAGCATAATATTTAAGACATTATGGAAATATCTTAGTTAACAATTTATCATTATCTTCACAGAAGATAAATTTTATACAAGATCACCTTTGCCTTCATAAAGAGGAATCCTAGGAGATAACAATACATTTGGAAAAGGATAGTACTAAATTTGAGGATCCAAAGAGTTATACATTAAGGTACATGAACATAAGGAAGTACTATCATAATAAATGGTTTGTTCAATATCAGATATGTTGGTTTGCAACATGAGAAGGGAAGCATTGGTTTTAGTAATGGGATGGGTAGAAATAAAATAAAATAAATTATAAGGATGACAATTAGGTTATTTATTGATCTCATACTGAGTAATATATATAAATTAATGAATATTTTGTATATGTGGTGTAGGACAATATAGAATTTCAGCATGGTTGGTTTCAACATCATGTTCAGAGACAAGGGACAAGATTTCACCATTAAGAGGATGAGAGGTGGATATTAAGTGATAATGTGGGATATATACATAACATAGGTTTTATCCTAATTTAAAGTTATTGAATACTTAAAAAAAAACAATAGAAGTAATTGGAGGACATTATAAGGTAATACAAGCAAATGGATTAATATCAAGAGGTAAAGTATGAGATGTAAATTCTTTATTTGCTTTATATAAAACCTAGGAAAAGAATAATGAATAACATGGTGTAAATAATTATTATATTATACAACATTATTATATGTAATATATAATAAAATCACGTAAATTATACACCCATGTGAATACCTAAATGAAATAAACATATCGACTAATAATATGTCAATCCAAAAATAAAGGATAAAGGGTGATCTAGGCAAGGGTTTGAATGATTTTTAAGCTTTTAGATAGAATTTGTCATTAATTGATTAGTCTTTTCCCAATTTTTCATATAAATAACTATAGAGGTAGAACCATTCATGTATCCTATTAACCCCAATTTTTATGGTAAGTTGAAAGTAACTTCTCTGAGTGATACACTCATCTTAGGTGCACCATAAATTAGATGGATAAAACAAGACTTGTACTAGATTATACAAAGGGAAATTAAGAATTTATTATATACCATGAGGTAAATGTAAATTAAATTATATGTTTATCTCTATACTATGGCTATGTTTATTTGAGTAATAATCCCTCACACCACAATGTCTATAAATAGAACACCATGTATCCCTTGAATCATAGTGGCTAAATAGTTTTAAAAATTATGGAACATATTTTATAAAATAATAAAATGATAATGAAATAAAAATTGAAACTAAAAGAGAGACTTTTTAATATGAAAATGATAAAATTTAACCCAAATTAAAAGAAAGAGCCTTTCTGTTAGTATTTATTCAAGGTGACAAGATAAAAGATTTTAATTTTAGATTACTCCAAGGTCTAAAAATTTGAATAGTTGTGTTATTTATAATATAAAAAGTTTTTTAATATATTATTATAGTTTCAATAATTTATATCATTATTCTAAAACACTAAGCCAAAGCTCAACAAGAAAGAAGTAGTGTTTGAAATGAAATATTGGTTCACAAAAAATATTTCACACTAGAATTAATTATAATAAAAAATTAACTCTAATTTGAAATGTAAAATATTAAAATCTTATCTAGGAAGTTAAATAATATAAAATATATAAATTTAAAAAATTTACATCTATTGTAAATTAATAAAAATGTTAACTAGGGCTAGGGTTGGAGAGTTATGCTTGTAAATAGATTAATTCACACTATTTAAAATTTTATATAAGTTATGACTAATTTAAAATACTTGAATATATATATATATATATATATATATATATATACACACACACATCAAAAAATAGAGATCCAAAATATATGGGTAAAAGGGTGCATAAATTAGACAAGGTTGTAGTGTGTTATTTTCTACTGGTATGGCTTTTACCAAATAGACTTGTTTGATAGATATGAAAATATAGGCTTGTTCACCCATATATGCAAGTGAACTATATTTTTGGTGGAGCTCATTTTGATATGTGGATTAAATTTAAATATTATTCCCTAGTCTTTCACAAGAACTTAAGATAGATAAAATTAAAAATAGGGGGAAAATGGGAGATATGTGAATTACTAAGATATCCTTAGAAAACCAATTATTAACTGAGTGTTACATACATAGCATGAAAGTCTCATGTTAATATAGTAGTACCTAAATGGAATATCAAGTAAATGTATATAATAATATTTGATTATAATTATTGATAAATTATTCCCTTAACCTATTATAAAATAATGTTAGACTTGGCCAACGATTTTGGTATTACATCAAAATTCAAATAGCAGTCTTAACTATGATCTTGGAAAATATGGTTTTGTCAATGAGAGATAGTAAGAGAGTTGGTGGTTTCAAATATGATAATCTATGTACTTTTATAGGTAAATCATATGAATTTTTCTAATAACTAACCTATTAGTTTGCACATGAGAGCCATTCTAAAGCATGTCATTTTTGAAATATATTTTTAAGACCAATGTGGAGAATGACACACTATAGGTAAAGGATGTAGTGCATCCTTGTTTGATATTTAGGTATTGTCTGATATGGACATAGGATTTTAAAAACCAAAGTGATAATGAACTATGTGTTTAATAATGATGGATAACAATATAATAGGGAAGTCTTGGATTTATGTATGATATTTTTGAAACTTTTAAGGATTCATTTTCTATTTTAGGTTATGAGAATGGGTAATTAACCAAGAAAGGTAATTTTTTCAATGACACACATTATAAAGAATTTATTTATTATATTTTAGTGTTTATAATTTAAATATACCCATGCATATGCACTCAAGTGTTTGTTAATATATTATGGAGTCTCTGTAATTAAAGTGCATATGCATGGAATATGACCCAATAATATATATATATATATATATATATATATATATATATATATATATATATATATATATATATATATATTATTGGGTCATATTCCATGCATATGAACTCAAGTGTTTTTTAATATATTATGGAGTCTTATCTAAATTGATTCAAATATCTAAAATATTTACTTTATTTAATAATATTTACTTGTATATAGATGTATAGTTGTGTTTGTTTGACAAGCCCATTATAATTATCCATTTTTGAGATGAGATATGTATCTTATAGGTTACTCATCTCAAAACAAAAGTTAATTGTATCATGTCATGTATAAAGATAACACCATGTATAATAATTTGAATATGTGTGGATTATGTCATCGTAGTAGTATATGTCATTAGGGAATGTGTCTAACACATGTAATTTAAGGCATATAGATTTCATTTCTAGTTAGATGTATCATTAAAACATATTAGTAATCATGATTAAATTAAGATAACTAAATAAGACTATAAAAATAAAGGTGAATGATATTGATCATGGCACCAAAAAATATTAGCAATATCAACAAGCATAAAAATATTAAAAAGGTAAATAATTATTTTCACACATAAGGGTAATGGACACATGCAAGGGACATGACTATATTGGAAACAATAAAGCCAAGGGCCACACACAACAGACATAAATATATCACAAACAAGGAACATAAAACATGCTAATAAGAAAAGGTCAAGGACCACATGCAATGTGTATACACATAATGTTTTTAAACTTTATCATATATTGACATTTTATATCTTGTAGGAACCTATAAAGTTTTAATATCTCTAAGTGCATACCTTAAAGGGAGCATCGAAAAAGGAGTGGGAAGACCTTTGGTACTTCATAAGATTATTGGTCCCTATATCATTACTTAAAACTACTACAATTCATTTATATCCAACTCCCTAAGTAACTAAAACCCATTTATCCACTCTTCCAAGAAATTCACCTTTTAATAGAGATCCAACTAAGAAAATACACCCTTTTATTCATTTTTATACTATGTCATCCCAATAGATCTTTCTAGGGATTGAGGATATGGAATAAAACTACACCATCTTAGCTAACCTAGTTTGAGACTTAATAAATATATTTCCTACCTATAAATATTGAGCGAGTTGATATTATAAGATAAATTATAGGGAGGTTTCAGGTCAATTATTGGCTATAAATACCCCTTTAATTTAATATAATAAAAGTCACATTAATTTTCTCATCATTACAATTTGTAATTACACTAAGTATATACTAGGGGAGTCATTGATTAGTGTTTTAACTTAGAAGGAAATAAGTTTGTCTTGTCAAAAAGTCTTGCATACAAAGTAGGAACCTTATAATATAGATATGATTTATATAGTGTGACACTTTCAAATACACAAAAACCTTTTGAAAATAATTTTTTACCAAGAGAGATATTGAGGCATGATAGTTTCAACTTAAGGTAAGTATTACTAACTCTATTGTCTTATTTTGTAGATAGATATTGATAGGATGAATGTTTTTACTCTTTTCTTAGTTTACCTCTACATTGATTTGAGTAAAGCTATCTTTGAATATATTTTTTTTAATAACTATCCCCCTTTGTGCCCCAAGATTTAGTGAGCACTAGATTATATTTATTTTATGTATTTTAGGCCTACCTATGGTTTTTGCAGAACATAATTTTCCTAGAGGATTTATAACCCTTTCCTTTGGTCTTGTGTAGTAAGAGATCCCTTATGTTTAGTGGATTCAAATTGATCATGTCTTGATATAAATAATTATGAAATGAATTGTTTAGTAATATTACAATTTTTTGGTTCAAATCCACTAAGTAAGACAAGTTACAGATGAATCCTAATTCATTTCATACATTTTAGTAAACCCAACATGAATCTAATCCTTTCAATTATTAATATTTCAAATCGTAGTCAACTTGATCAATCATATCGATCCAATTTTATCATTCTTTGTGCATTTTTTCAAATAAATAAATCCTATTGATTAAGCTTGATTTTCTATGAGTAGGTTTTCAACTATATAGAACCTATCAATCATGTTTTATCTTTTGGGTGCAAGTTTACAACCAGATCAACACTATTGATCTTATTTTATTCTATTTGTATATGATTTTCAATATTAGACAACTAGATCAAAATGGTTGATGTAGTCATTTATTATACCTTATATGCATAACTATACTGACCTACTCGATTTTTTTCATTTCCATATTTCAGTTTCAACTAACAAATTTAATCTGATCGATCTGGTTTTGTTTTCCTATTTTTATCAATTTTATTTAGACTATATTCATCATATCAAATCTAATAACAATATTTTATACCTTAAAATATCAAAAAATACTAAATAAACCAAGTAAATATTTTTCTATCTTCTAATTATATTCCTAAAAATGTAAAATTTCTATTTTCCTAGTTTTTAAATAGATTTCATTACCTACTTTTTAGCTAAAATTAAAATTTTGTATTGTTTTCATTAGTTTTTTTAGTTCATTAAAAATGAACTCACATAGTCAACTAGGTCGATATAATATTTTGCCTCTTATTTTCCATGAAACAATGTAAATCATGTAAAAATTCTTCATTTGGGACTATTTTATAATATATTGATTCACCTAACTTGATTTTAATCTATAGTATTTACATAGCTAGATTGACCTATTTAATCTTGTTTTGTATGTTTAAAATTTTATATCACAATAAAATGAAATGAATATTTATTTTCATGGTAATTAAAATCAATTTTATCTCTTATCTAGCAACTTTTGTATTTACTTGCAATAAACATAACTAGGATTTTAAAAAAATGATTTCCATCTTTATTTTCCTTTTGTTTGGCTTTCCCTAGAAATTATGTATCGAAATTTTTAGTACTAATTGGATACTATCATGAATGTGTATGTGATATTTTGTCTAGGGTCCTTATCTATAATTTATAGATATCATAGTGTGAGGGATTACCAAAATACTCATAGTCATAGTAAAGAGATAAACATGGTCTTTGGTTTCGAAGAACCTCATGATATTTTAGAAATTCCTAAGATTTACCCTTGTATGGAACCTTAGTAATCCACCCATTTATTTGATTGTATGGTGCCATCAATTAGATTTTACCATTAATAAGTTACTTCTAGCTTACCCTTTAAATGGAGTTTATTGGGCTATTAAAATGACACTTCCTCCATAGTTAGCACTATGAAAAATTATGCCAACACTATCTAATAGACAAGAAAATATATTTGGAAGCCAATATTATCAAACACAACCTTCAGTACAACTTCTTGATCTTATTTTTAGATATTTAGTTAGTATCTGAATTAAATTCATGTTACTTCTTATTTGACATTCTATATTGTATTATAAATTTTATTAGCCAAGGTTAATACAAGTTATATGATGTGTGTTTCAACTAGATCAACTAGCTTGATCTATTATTCTTGTGTGGTTAAATTTAAAAAGTAAACAATCCATTCTTGAGGCCTTTTAAATGTTTCACCATACTATAAAACTAGATTGACCATCTCAATGTAGTAGATTGTTATGTTTTCCTCTATCTCCAACTAGTTGAAAAAGTTTAATATACTCTATTTTCATATTGTTATATCATGTTTTTATAATTATATCAATCAACTTGAACTACTTAGTTTAGAATGCTCTTTTATCTTACTTTCCCAACTAGGTCAACCAGATTAATTTCATATCTTCAAGCCGGCATAGTTCATTTTTAGACTATTTTGTCTTTTTCTATTTAGAAAAAAACTAAATCAACCAAATTTATTGTATATGTCTTGACTAACTTAGTTCATTTTTTGACTATTTTGTTTTTTCCCCTATTAAATAATCAATTATATAAACTAGCTCAATTTTATACCTCCTGGATGACTTAATTCATTATCATATTTTTTTATTTTCTTTATCTAAAAATGAACTAAATTCAACAATATTAATTTCATACCTAATGGCCAACATAGTTAATTTCCTAACTAGAATGTAACTTATTTGAATGATCTAGCCCAATTAGTGGATGAACTATTTTAATTACTAAAAATGTTTCCCTAAAAACAATATACACACTATTATTATTCTTTCCACCGTATTTAACATCATGAAATGACCTATAAAATTTTTCCTTGATAATCATAATCCATTTAAAAGGTACATAAGTTTTTCTCTATTACCCATCCTAGCCACCCAATGGTTCACTTATTCCCACCCTTCATCTAAATCTATTAACTACAACATGGTTCAAATTACCCAACGTGATGATTTAGATTAATCTAACCCATTTCACACTTCTCATGATAATAGCCTATCTAAACATCCTTATTACACCATTAAAGTAATAGATACTAACATATAAAATACTAACACATATAATCCTATCCCTAACCTTGGGAATGTTCTTCCTTATAACACTAATAATCAAACTCACCCACCACTTCTAACTAATAACAACTAAAATACACCCATCAATAATAATCAAAATTTTGATCAAATGTTTGAACAAATGAATGTTATGAAAATAATCAACTTTTCCCAATTGATGAAAATGTAACATCACATATAAAAAATGACTAATCAACCTCCTCTCATCATGCCTCAAAATAACAAAAAAATTATTCTTCTCCCTCTAAGATATTCCAATGTAAATATCATCCCTTAAAATCTTATGCATAACAATATTCTCAAACATATTAAATATGAACTGTTAGATCCATTTATAATATCCATAGATATAGGAAATATATATCCAACCATTAAATATGATGGAACTAAAGATCCTACTAATTTCCTTAAATCATTTGGTAATTTATCCAAGGAATTAGACCAAACTAATAATTTTTCTACTACCAAAATTTTAATTAAAATTTTACATTGAGATGTTTTAAAATGGTAAAATAAACTCCATGAACATTATATATCATAACTAGAGGATTTACTCAATGGTTTAGTTAAATAATTTAAACAAAATGATCTCTAAAAAAATGTCTTAGTCATTTCACTAATGCTAAGCAATTACCCATAAAATAAGCTCATACTTTCATCAAATGTTAGAAATCTTTAGCTCATAAATAAAATCAGAACATGAATGATGATAATATTTATAAATTATTTATCACTACTTTAACACCTTCTCTTTAATCCAAGGTTGAATATTTTTATACACAAATTTTA
Source organism: Torreya grandis (assembly GCA_037957365.1). NCBI lineage: Eukaryota > Viridiplantae > Streptophyta > Pinopsida > Cupressales > Taxaceae > Torreya > Torreya grandis. The sequence continues at coordinate 886,621 of JARHVA010005043.1, read as the reverse complement.
AATGAAACATTTGATCAAGATAAAAGACAAGATTTCATTAAGAAATAATTTGAGCCAATCAATATCTCAATCAAGGAATATTTCTAAACTTCAAATAATGTACTTATAAGTGATAATGCTAAAATTAAAGTATGAGAAGTTAAAAAATGATAATTAAATTATTTCCCACTCACCATTATTAGTACCATAAATGAAGCAATTTTTATCTCCATATAAACCCTTCATCTATAACAATAGTGCCCTACCATTATGGTATGATTCTAATAAAATATGTTGGTTCCATGCTGATATTGGTCATTATCATGAAGCATGTTGTGGAATTATTAAATTTTTGTTCTCCTTCATGTTAGGTGACACATTTGACCATGATATTATGATCAAAATATTTCATCTTTATTACCTCAAAAATTCTCAAAATAAATAGGTTACTAAACTCATACCCTCAAAACCTAAAAGATCCTATTCTACTTCTAGCATAAAACATTCAAAAGACAATATGATACCAAATTTTAGTATATGAATGAAACTAAATTCAATTATAGATGTAAACTTGATCACAATGATCCTATCACTAAACACAATAAATTATATAATGATGAATAATTTCTTAAATATATCAATACTATTGTACCAACATATTTTAAACTAAGTGATTCACTATTGTACCAACATATTCTAAACCAATTGATGAATCACTTACACAACCAAACCTCAACCTAGTTCTCTTATACCTATGAAAAATGTCTTTCCTTTTAAAACTTATGTGCATTATTCATCCTCTAAATCACATTGTAATTTATTACAACTTAATTCAATGGTTTGAAAAATTATCCTTATTATTTTAATATGAACTTATCCCTACCATCATAAATTTCTTATACTACAATTACAAAACATTGAAGAACCAAAACCTCATAATTTGGAAATACGTTCTAACAATCCTCCACTTACAAAATTTCATACAATCAATATAGTCCCCTCATTTACAGAACCTTCCATAAAACTTTCCATATAATTTATCAAAGATGATATGATTAATGATGAGATTATCTATAGATTAAATGATATAACTCTCTTTAATAACATTGTCATCAACAATACCCTCATTCTAAAAGCCCTAGTAGAAGAAGGATCCAGTATTAATGCCACCTCTATTTCGTTGATTCAAAAATTAAGATACACCAAATACAATATCAAATAAACACACCTCACATGTAGAGTATTCAACCAAACTAATCAAACACTACTTGTTTTCTTTTGGATCCAGCTTACCATTGAACCCAAGATAATTCACACTAAGCTTATGGTTTTTATTTGTCCATTATCTTACAACACACTCTTTGATGACCCATGGACACACCATATGCATGCCATTGATTCTATAGGTACTAAATGTATCAAATTCATACATAATGTAAAATGTTACAAACATGAATTTAGTATTAATCCATGGATTATTTAGCAACCAAATCATAAATCTTAATATCACATTCCTACTATTTTTCACATCAAAAATCCACCTCTCTTAGATTTTATTGACATAAATTTTGATTTAAATGTTAATATTATAAAATTATATTATGATAAACTAAATGAATTGTAAAATTCTTGTAATATCTCTCAATTACCTCCCGATATAGTAGAATGGATCCCTCTTTTAATCCCACATAATCACACAATTCCCCAAATTTATGATATTACTAATACTCCCCATCCATGCAATGCATATAAATACTCTCACATAGAGGATTCTTTAGCTTGTAATAAATATGGAATAGCTAAATTTTATTAAGTTCCTTTAACTATGTATCCACATAAGTTTAATAACATACATGTATCTAATACCCACCCTCCTATGTAAACATATGAATGCACTATCTATGACACTTATGATGATAATTTTATCATGTGTCAATCTCAATAACATGATTTAGATGTATAACATTATAAAAAATTCATGATTTCAACATTGATGTTCATGTCATTCATATATCATCAATTACTAAATTAGATTTCAAAGGTAATGTACCTTGTACTAATCCACCATTACTAAAAACTCCATCAGTAATATAATAAAGCTCTATTATGGCATATTCTTAACCTTATACATAACTTAATTCAAATACAACCCACTCTAACAACCATAAATATCATTATCCTTATTACTATTGTATTCATCAATCTAAACTATTACCATATAAATATATCTAATCAAATCCACATAAAATGACATCTATTGAAAAAATTAGTATAATTATTGCATACCTTGTTGATTTAGCTCAACTTGACCTCACCAACACTAAATCTTTATCTTCTAATCTACCTAAAATTAACTTAGATTCTAAATATAATAATTTGAAATAAATACATTTGGAATATGATAATAAAGTATTCAAATTATTGATCTTGAAGTGGATGTTTAATATTATACGCCTTTACCCATGATTACTAATGACAAATATATAATAGAACTTCTCCATGCTATAAAACATCAACTTCCATGACAACATCATAATCTTGGCCAATTTTACAAAAGGTTCCTTATTCAAACAATTTCATTTCTATTGTAGACCCAAAAACACATCCTATTTCTTCCCTTCCTCTAGATCCATATCATTTCCAACATGGAAATGGTATGCTTATTGAATAAATAACAAAAATAAAATATGATAAACTTACATGTCCGTGACCTATTACCATATTTAAAATCATTAACCCTAAAGAACATGATAAATTTAAATTTTTCATTGATAACTATCATGAAACATTTTCTTGGTCATATGAATACATGCCTTGTATTGATCCTAACATCATTTTATATAACATCATTACCTATACATATACAAAACTTGTGTTGAAAAAGTAACAAAAATTCCATCCTAAAAGTTTTAATTTATGCCATAAAGAAATCACTAAACTTTACGATGATAAATTCATCAAACTTATGGATTACTCAGAATGGGTCTCAAACATTAACCCTATTCATAATAAAATTAATGATGGTTATTCACATATATATTGAATTTTCCAAACAAAATTATCCTTTCTAAATAATAATCTTCATGTACTATTGATTTATCGCATTATCTATTCTACTAATAGATATGAAATGCTATCACTCACTAACAGTTTCTCAAGATATAACCAAATTCACATAGTTCCCAAGGATCAACAAAAAATAAAATTTACAATATAGTGGGGCACTATTGCTACATTAAATTGTCTTTTATCTCATAAATGTTGAATCTACCCATCAACATGCAATGATCTATATTTTTCATGATCTCATTTTAAAAAAATTGAAACCTATGTGGATGATATCAATTCCAAATATAAGTAATGATGATATTCATCTTCATTATCTATCCATCATATTTAATTTAATCATTGAATATAAAGATATACTTAATCCATTTAAATGTGTGTTTGGCCTTAAATTTGTTAAAGTATTAGGTTTTCTAGTCTCCTACCAAGACATCTAGGTTGAACTAGATAAAATTGAATTTATTAAAAACATTCTTATTCCTAACTCAATTATAAACATATAGACATACATTGGGAAACTTTAGGGAATTTAATCTTTTAAAAAATGGATTACCATATCTATTACATTAATTATCTTTTCTAAAAATGTAATTCTTTGGAATGGATATATTTATACAAAAATTAATTTGATAGCATGAAAGTGTTGATGTATATCTTTATCAAGGATATAATATGAATAGTAGTACAATATTTCCTAGTTTATAGTGTAGTTATTGGAAGAATTGAGGGATTAATTTAGTTTTGATGGGATGATTATGTGGCTAACACCTTTAGTCTACAAGTAGAACCTACTTTAGGGACAACATGAACCTAGTAGTGACACAATCTATTTAGAAATTCTTTATGTTTTTATGATATAAAATTACTTTTATACTTAACCAATTTATGCCTAAGCTTCAAACAAACATGTGGATATTTATAGTGAGAATTAATCTAAAGTGAATCACATTAAAAATTTTCAAAAAATGGAAGTATGGTAGAGTATAAAATAAGGTTTTTTTTGTAACAACAAAGAAAAATAGATCTCTTTTAGTTCCTTCTAATAATAGTGGAAATAAAACTAACATATATGAAAACATAGTGCTAGAATCATAATACCATAAATTTAGTGGGGATTCTAGGGTTAATATAATGAATATATATGAAAATTATAATCTAAAATAACTACCTATAAAAAATTACTTTAAGAACATTTATTTTTAGTGTAGAAGGAAACATAGCATACATAAACAAAATTTATTAGCATAACAAAAATCACAAATAAATAAGATGCATTCGAAACACTATTATCATATATAACCATTGAAAAAATGAAATCATGTGTTATTATAAAATATTGAGAAATAAAAAGATATGAAAATAATGAAATAGTGAGAAAATTATAGGAATTCTTATTTCTCTTTATAGTAATTTCACAAAATTATATTATAGAGTATACTTAAGGGGGAATCCCCTATATATAGGCCTTTTCATGCCTCATAGTTACAAAAGAACAAATGTATGACATTTGTCATTGGAAAAAGTTTCTCATGACTTAAAAACTAAAGAATATTCACTAATTAAATAGGGAAATATTTTTCAATGCATTGAGTGGAATTAGGTAGTGATATACATCAAGATAAAGTCCAACCAAAGAATATCTCACTCCTAAAGTCTTGGGTTGAAATCCTACATGTGTGGTTAATGGTGATGATCTTATTGTAGAATAAGTTGAATGTGATCCTATAGTAGCTAACAAAGGAGTGTTTCTTAGTGTGGCCATAGAATAATAAGTTCCAAGAGGGGATAATGAGGAAGAAGATCCTATAGTGACAATATTTGGCTAGATGCCTACTTATTTATTGACTTCTATTTTCCCTTTGCATGCTTTATATATATCTTCTAATCACTATCAATTAATTTTAAATAAATGATACTTTATTTTAGTTATTTGACTATAACACATATGATTACATCATAACTATTCAAGAGAGGGCTTATAAACTCATTAATTACCATATCCTCTTCAATTTTAAGACTGGTAGATGATATAAAATCTACCATCTCTTGAGAAAAGGTCACTCCTCTAGCCATTGCCTGCTTTCAAAAATTTATAATAAAGTTTTGTAGTTAGGAATTAAAGGTTTCCTTGATAACAATAGATCCATCCTTATAGGAAATGTGCATGATCTCATCATCTTTAAGTAGAGTTATGACTTTATCACCTTGTTAGGTGAGATACTAGCCTAGGGATCTCATTTCATCAATCCACTAGTTTAACTCTTTCATTATTCTAATTAATAATGACTAAACAATGTTCAAATCCATTAATGGGATCAAGTTCAAATAGTCATACTTTTTCATTATAATCAACATTACTAAATTGGTTATCTTATTGTAATATGCCCCATAAGCATCTTCTTCCTTGATAATCCTATTGTAGATTTCATACCCTTTACCTTGTACTCAGCCAAGTTGTTCAATGAATCAAACATTTATTCCATAACCCATTCCACATTGGTTATGGTCTCTTCTGGTAATGTGGCTTTGTGTTGTTTTAGATCAATTGATCTCTATTACATTCCTTTTACCAATTCATCATTTACATCACCATATAAATTTAGAGTTGAGAGAGGGTCCTCTTCATATTATTGTTGTTAGCGAGGCCTAGCTCTCATCTTCTTAGTCAACTTAAATACAGTCTCCTCTTACTCATATATATTTATTTGATCTAGATGAGTGACCTTCCTCTTAGTCAATCTCTTTATTACCATAGACTTCTTGTCAAATTCCAGTGCGACCTATGGAGGATCCACTATGATGAAATCCTAGCTCTCCATTATATATAATTTCATTTTTTTTATCCATGATTTATTTGAAGAACCACTGATCCTACATATATGAAGGAAACTTTTGAGCTAATGCCAATCCCTAGAAGATAGATGAATGAGAAGTAAATGTGGAGGTGACTGGGATAAATGCTAAACTAGGGGATGAAGTGGGAAGTGTCATTCTTGATGATGAATAAGACTTAGTCCTAGATAAATCACTAGTTAAAAAAAGAGGAGATTGGGGGATGATAGTCATGGGAATTTTATTTGGTAATTTAGAACCTAGTCTAGGCATAGGCCTAGTCAAAATTAATGGAAAATTGGCCATCATAAAGATCCTATAAGTGGAATATATGATGAAAGTGTTGATAATGGGAAATGACATAGTCATAAGCCTAATTATAGGTCTAGTGAGGGGCTTATAGGGTAATATTTTAATATTTTTTGGTTTTTTGGGTTTACTAAATATGCTCAAGGGTTCATTATATAAGAACTAAGGAGGTAAAAAACCATGCTCCTAGCCTATTATATATAGTTCCTTTCTAGTAGGAATAGGTAGATGAAACCCTAATGCTAAAGCTACTTATGTTGTATTAGGTGTAACTGATACCTCCATTGAAGGTCTTACCTATACTATAGTGACACCTTGTATTTGGGATGGGATGTTGGAATTTACTCCTAATATAGGAGTCTACTCAATATAATTTTTAGTATCAAATCCCCCTTCTCTAAAATAGTAGAAAATGCTTTAAATATTCTCTGACTAAGCTAAGTGCTAGTTTGTCTTTCCTCATTAGCACCAACAACATGGACTATAGAAGTCAGTTCTCCTACTTCAGTATCTTCTTGTTTAAAAATGTGATAAAAATGTAAATCTTCCAACCTACCTTTAACATATGGGATATTGGTAGCTTTAAACCTCTACTTCACTTTTGTGTCATTAGATACATTGATGTAGAAATTGTCTTCATCTTCAAGCTCATGATGGTAAGTGATGTTTAGGGATGCCCTATGCTTGATGTAGTGTTTGAAAGTAAAATGTTTAGGTCCTCATTCCTTGTTGGTATCACTTTCCAAATTAAATGTGGGTCTTTGTTTGGAGGCACAAATGATTGAGTTTGAGTTTTAAATTTTAAGATAGTAAATCTTAGATAACTGAGGATGATCCAATCATATTTTATTATTATTATACATTCCATCCACCCCTATGGTAGTTTAAAGGCAATTTCTTATTTAATGAGGTTATCTAGTACTATGGTATGATACATAAATGTGGTTATCTTAATTCATACTACACTTATCATTATTTAGTATAGATAGTACTAGTAGTATCATAAGGTGCTTAAGGTTATTCTAATGTTTTTGAATAGCCTGGTGATAGGCCTCTCATTGATGGCCCTATACACAATTAGGTAGAAGTGCTCATTAATTAACCCCATCTCCAATTTTTATTTGTAGTTTCTTTCCTTTGAGAAGACATGATAAACAATACAATTTAGTGTAAGATCCCAATTGGTGAATTATGGAAACTTATGGGTAGTATAGATTGCATACACCAAGTAAGACATCATGTACAAATTATTCCCTTGGTTAGCCATGACCTTCCTAAACTGGGTTGCCAAGTTGTAGGACATAATTTATCCCAAAGGGGGTGTCTTGGAATCATCTATTATCGTAGATAAAAGTAAAACCCACTTCTCATCTATATGGCCTTCATCATCATCCCATTTATCTTATAACTCATATCTATCCCCATTATTAATCCCTTTTAAATTAGTCAAAGGTGAACTATTTGATTTTGGATTTACATATAAACCTCACCTTTTTATCTTCCTAGTCCCTAAAATTCTATTTGATGTTATATGTTTGGATCCATTGGGTGATAATTTACTAATTGTAAATAATCTCTAGTCTAGCTACATCATAATAAGCCTGAAAGGCTAGACCAACTATGAAAGCAATGTTGTTACCTAAATTAAAATACTTAATCATATTATCAACACACCTATATTGGAGAAACCTTTTGTAGACTAAGTCTCTAAATAGGGGAGGATCTCTATGTTAGATTTAGCCTTGTTAAATCCCACATATTTGAATTCCAAGATATCAAACGTATATTCTACATCATTGGAGCCATATTCCTCATCATTATCTTTTTCTCTAGTCCTTTCTACATGGTAGAATAATTTTAATGCTTATCTTCAGTGGCCAATGTAACATAATTGAAACTAGTGTTTGAGAAGATGATGTTCATTCCATATGAATAGGGGAATGGAACTTATTTCAGCTTGTTAGCTTTGGATGTTTCATATTTATCCATGGTTCTAAATTTTTTGATTAATGAGCTTATGGATTTATTTAATGACAAAATAATGTACAAAATATCTTAGCAGCAATCACATAACACTTTAAATTTCTTAGGAGATAACAATTGATAGTGAATTTAGTGTCTTGATAAAACAAGATTTAAACTTTAAATTTTTAAATTTGAACTAAAAGATATGATTCATAAATGGTAAATACCTTTAACTTAATTTTATTTAAAGATAGGGTGGATTTTTGGTTTTAATCTAGTGGCTTCAAAAATCCACTTTAGTAAATTATCCAGCCACTAATTTTGGCTTCTCCACATGGCCTTTCATCACAGTCTTGACTTTTTCCATGAAAGTGACTTGGATTTATAATCACTAAAATGAGCCCCATTAGCATTTAATTCACACCAACATTTGGCTATTTATGGATGATTATGTGCTACCTAGGTGTTGCACTTGACACATGCCCAACATTTGTCACCTTTTTATGTATTTCAACCTTTTATTTTTATTATTGGGATATCTAGGTGGATTGTACAATGTTTTAAAAAGTATCACTTTTTGATTGGATGACTTTTATTTAATGTTACATGGATTAAACCCTTTTATTTTGGGCTAACATGGCCTTGGGTTCTCTACTAGCTTGCCAAGTGGAAAGATCTCATTAGCTCACACTGTCATGCTCACACTGTCATGTGGCTTCATTATATAAAATCTTTAATGGACCTAACTACTATGACACTTCACCACATGTCATCCTTTTATTACATTGCTTAGCTAAATTCCATGGTTTCTTTTGATCATGGTATTAGCATGAGATAAGGGGTTCACATGTCATCAGCCCTTTGGTTCTAGATTCTAGGTGGCTTCTACGTGGCATCCATCTATCCAAGATTTAAATGACTAGTTACTAGGTGTCATCTTTTTGTGCAATAATAGTATTGAGATATTGAATGATGTATATTAACTATGGGGGTTCAAAGGGCATGACTAATTTCCAAGTCACATGATATGATTATATCATTTTATTTCAAGATTCTAGAAAGGAATCAGTGTCTTAGAATGTTTATTATGTGCTCTAATTTGGTTATATCTCCTTCATATTCTAAAATACAATAATTAAATGATAAGTGGAACATTCCCATTATGTATTAGGTCATGAGACTTGATAAAATAACATGATCCTTGAAAGGCCATGACTGATTACCAAGTGGTAGACTTTCATTTGATCATGGGGTTACAAGCCTTTTTTAACTTCCCTTTGAAATTAAAATTCTATGAATGACTGCCAAGAGGCATGTATTGATTGGATCATTGGGTTGCAAGTATTTTCAAAAGTAAAAATGTGTGTGATGAATCCCCAAATTTTCTATGAATGAGTGACCAATGCATGTGATACTGTCGCATGTCAATTGAGGTTGAGTTGACATTAGGTTATTTCATAAAGGAAAGAGTACAAAAGTTATAAAACTACTCAATAAAAAAAGGGGCAAGTCTAATTTATTAAACTTCAATTGCATAATCATACTTGGACTCTAATTTAAACTTAAAATCAAAGTATGTCATGGTATTGAATTACAATTTTTGACATAACCAAAGTAATACCATGATTTTAAAACCTTAATTAAGTAATTTTGATTGAGTCTTAGGGATCATACCTTATATTTTTGAATCATAACCCCTTACAAAAGTGTTTTTTAAGGGAATCAGATCATTATAAAACTAATGAACTAGACATTAATGAAACATTTAAAAAGGCACCCATTAATATTTTTCATGGATGAGAATGAATTTTAAAATTTTAAGTCATATAAAGGTTTTTCTAATCATGTGAATTCAATGGTAAGGTATATCATAGGTTGAATGACCCAAGATTTTATACAGTCCCCATTTTTAGGAATATGGGGCTTTTTGATCTCAACAAATGGCAACCTCTTCAAGAAACATAACAATATGTTAGAATTTAGATATCCTAGTTTATAATGTAATCATTAAGTAATAATCCATTGGTAAATGTAACAAATACTATAATTATTTCTATATAACTAAAAACTTTTAACTTGAAGGATTAAAGAATGAAAACCTAAAAACCATTCATATTATGTGTGTGATTTGAAATGATTCACCAGCATGCCTTTGGGTTTTTACATTAAGGGATTCAAATTTTATGGCTTTGAAGATAGGTTTTGTGTAGGAATTTTTACATATAGATAGTTATGCTTATATTTAATGGGATGGACTAGGCATTGATCTATTGCTATCCAAGCATCTATAGCCTTAAAAGAGATACCTTTAGATCAACTCTAGGCCTTGTTTGACTTCCATCTAGTTCTCCATATCCTCAGTGGAGTTTGTTTGAATCACCTTAAAAATAATGCAACTTATAGTGTCAAGTCTATTTGAACTTGATACATGTGTTTTTTCCTTTTTCTTGCAATCCTTTAGAGGTTGCAAATTAGTTTTTTAGCTAGGTTTTAAGGAATTTCATTACTATTTCTCAAGAACCATTCATTTTTAGTGACTGGGTTCTACCTAGGAAAACTTATGATGTGAGATTAAGTGCTAGTATGTATGGACCTTCAAAATTTTATGTACTTCATCTAATAAAATTTACACCTTTTATAAATAGATTATAATCAGAATAAAATCATAGATTCCTTGAAATGGTAAGCTTAAAATTAGATTCTTCTAATCCCATAAACCAAAGCATAGTGTACTTTCTCACTTTTAAAAATGATCTATTGGGATATACAAGGGCTTTACCCCTTAATTCTTCAAATTTCATAACTTTGGAAAAATGTAATAGAAACATGGGACCTTGCCTAAAGGGCTTATTACTAAGATATAACACATAACAACTACTCTAAGGAAAGAAAAAGATAAATGGTAAACACACAATAAGAAATGAAAACCATAAATGAAATTAATATACCCTTACCTAATATTACACTAAACCAACTCACAATTTTTTAGTGGGGTTCAAGGGGAAGATGAGAAGTAGTACTTCAATTACTATCCATTGACTAGTAGAGTTAGGTCATGTCATTGTAAGCCTTTTAGTCTAAATGTGTTATCACCTAGTATCTATATAATTTGATACAACCCAATCTAAAGGGGTGTGAATTTGTCATGCTATCCTTTTTTATTATGGGCCTTGTCCCAAAGTAAGACCAAGTCTAAGATTAAAAAAATCTTGATTTTATCCCTTTTATCAAACATATTTTTGAATACATCCTGATGTTTGATAAAATATTTAAGGGCCTCATCTCTACCATCTTCCATCTAAATGATATCCAATATTCTCAACTGAATTATTTCATCATCATCCATATATTTAGTCATGAACTCATAACTAGGTAGCTACAAAGTAATGGGAAATATTGGTTATTACCCATACACTAATAAAAATGGAGATGTCTTCAAATATTGCTTATAAATGGTTTATTTTGCCAAGAGATCATACTTCAATAATGATTACCATTCCCTCAAACTTTTATATTCTAACTTGTTTATTGCATTCATCATGTTATTATTTGTTGATTCAGTAACACCATTCCATTAAAGATAATGATTCAAGTAAAACTTGATAATGATTTTGTTGTCATAGGCCCATTCTAAGATTTTTTTGGATTAGAAATCTAGACCCTTATCACACACCAGAGATAAAGGAGTTATAACTATGGTTGAGATGTTTTTCTCTAGGAATTTAATGACATAAATTATCCTACATTTCTTAGTGGTAATTGATTCAGTCCACCTAGTATAATAGTCAATATATATCATCATGAATATATGGCCTACATAAGATTTAGGGTTGATGAATCCAATGAAGTCTAATTTCCATTGTGTAAATGTCCTAGTTTCAATCACTGGTTATAAAGGTCGCTAGCTTTACTTCTCTATAATCAAACACTTGACATTAATGACATGATCTAACATGATGATGTGCATCCTTGAATATAGTAGGTCATTAACAACCTACTCTAAGTGTTTTATGGTAGTGGTTATTCCTAAAGGATGTCCACTTCCCAATTTCTCATTGAAGTTATTTACTATGTTTGTAACTTCTTTCATGGAGATACATCTCAAATAGATCCATTCATATTTTTCTATGGATCACTCATCTTTTGATCATGAAGGGAGAGATTTTGAAATTAAATTTTCTATTTTGCTATTTTTTCAATCCTAAGGTGAAAATTCCATTTAAAAAGTAATGGAAAACATCCTTATACCATTCATCACTTAAGATATATGATGCTTCCACCCATAAAACATCAAGCTAAGGATAAATCTTAGTAATTAACTCGATTAGACATGGTGACATACAATCTTCACTAACTTAATTTATATATCATATTCTTGGAGCTTAGTCATCCATTTTCCCCATTTTTCCCCTAACTTGTTCTGGTTAATCATAAGCTTAATGGTAGAATCAGGTATAATAGTGTAAGTCTTCATTTGGAGGATGTAATGCTTTAACTTCTTTACAACCTTTACCAAGGTGTATGCTTGTATGTTTAGGAGTGGGTATCTCAGTTCAACATCCTTTAAGTTTGTACTCATGAAGGAGATTGGATTTTCTCTTTCATCTACTTTTTGAGTTAATATGGTATCAATCATGTGTTCAAAAGCAAAAGAATAAAGGTATAAATATTTACCAAAATTTAGGTTAATTAAAATGGTTGCCTGTACTATGGATTTATTAATGTCATGGAAAGATTTCCTAGACTCAGATGTCCAATCAATCCTCATGTCATTTTTTAACATGAAAATTAGAGGTCTAATAATTTTTGGAGAACTTGAAATGAATTTACATATATATTTATTTCACCCAAAAAATGATTTTAATTCATTTTTACTAATAGGAAAATCAACATTAATAATAAAATTAATCTTGTTAGGGTCAATAACCATACCATCCTTTATAATTATGTGTCCTTAGAGTGTTATCAAGGGTTCTTAATACATCAAAAAAATTTAAAGATGATGATAACTAAGTTTTACTCAAGTGCACAAGATAGTACAGAAAATTCATATTTAATAAGAGAAATAGAAACATAATAGAGATATATTATCATGTGTTATGTATAAATTAGGATTAAAAAGTGATTTATTAAGGCTTAAAAATCATTTCGAGTAACTTATATGGAATTATTCCAAACATTTAACATGATAATGCACATAAGGACCAAACATAAGAAATACAATAGGTAAACATAACTAAATAGTGTATATTTATCTCAACAAGGTCAAAATATCTTATCCATACAATCATACATATTTATAATTGTTTACAATCTCTAACTATTCACATTCACCTTATACTCTGGTGAAAAAAGGAGATTGTTCATCTTCTATCTATTACAAGTCATGGAGGATAATACAAAATACATATAGTCGACAACTAAATAAATAATTCATGAATATCCAAGAATATCCTACATAGATTTATAATCCATTTTATTCTCCCAACACTTTCCCATAATTAAAATGTTATATCATCTCGAGGCAACATCATAGGATCATCTAAATGTGTAAATAGGGCAAATGGTAAATAATTTGTTAAACTAGTTATATTCACTATAATCACTCAAGGCACCATTTCTAGTTTTCACCTCTTATTTACTACTTAGCCTCCCTTTTAGGTTTTCAACTAAGTAGCATACCAACCCACCTCCATTTCAATTTTTCAATACGATGGCATAATTAGGTGGCCACCCAATACAAGTTTTCAATCATCCTTGTCATGTTTATCTTACTAATAATTCCCAAATACAAAATTATTAAAAAAATTTCAAAATTTCCACCTTGTGTAGTAATTAACATAGAGGAGAGGGAATTATTGTATAATAAGAATAGATAATAGGATCATTGGTCTTAGACTATGCATCCTTGCACTGTCTAATGACTTATTAGATATCAAATGGTAGATTATAGATAAGAACAATTATAATTTTGGCTACCTCACTTTAGAATAGAGCCAAGTCAATTTTTTAAGTATACCAATCGATCATCACTTCCTATACAATGGGAAATAGGATGCACATGAGTGCATGAAATCTAATAAGTTATTTCAAGTCTGAGTCATCAAGGATGCTCATGGCTACCTTCATATTGTTGATATTTTTTTGTATTTATCTACTTATCTTCTCTTATTTATCTACATGATGTTCAACCTAGATACCTACAAATGAATTGTGTCAAATATCATTCTACCAATTGGGAAGTATATCATGAACATTATACCTATCATTGAATTATTCCTATAGATCTTGGTTGTGTACATCTACTGATGTGGTTTGACTATCCATGGTGGTCTTGGTAGTTGTAGATGTAGAGAAACCTACATTGAATATCGAAAGAGATCCATCAAGGTGATACTTCTATTTTATTAGTCTTCATGTGATGTGATCATCCTAGATGGTTGTAATCTCTAGCATGATATGATATTATTCTAGTAAGGTTATCAATGTAGTTACCTTAGTCTTCATACTCTAGCATAGTTTACCAACTAGATGAAGTTATTAGGCTATGAACCATTCTTTAATGAGCTTCAATATAAATGTTTTGAGCCTACACTGGTCAAACATCACCTGGTCCTTGGTTGATTACATGACCAACTCCAAGAAGGTGTCCTAAATTATCTTAGCAACTTCATGAAGGTGGCATTTGAGATCCACATTCTCTACATTGTATTGATCCAATTATTTCTCTAGGAAGGTGAAATTTTATGCAATCACTTCCTAGAAAGCTATTACACCCTCTAATTATTTATTTAATGGTAGTCGAGAGACATCCAAGGAAGCCTCCTACTTAATAGAAATGGGGATAATGTACCAACAAATGCAACAATGTTTAGACATGGTATAATATCAAGGGGAGTGAGAATGTGGTGCACTAAGTGATAACTATGGGAACATACCATATCTAAACACCTCCTAATGGAAACTCTAGTTGCGAATAACATGTGTGTGGTAGTTAGTGATTATTACTATGGCACTATATCATCTGCTTCAAGCTTGACTTGTTGTGAAACATCTTCAACATTCTTGCATTTTTCTTCATCCTCCTCTTCCTTTTTATTGTTCAACTCTTATTTCATAGCTTATAGCTTTGATTTCTCATCTTAGGTTTAAAATTTATTTTCCTAGTCTTCTACTTCTTCTGTCTTCTTCTTCTCTTCTCCTTGCTTCTCTTCTCCTTCCTCTTGTTTTTTCTTATTATTTTATATGAGGCCATGACCTTGGATTGATCTTGCATATCTTGGGATTTCATTAGTGTTTGTGCTTGATTTTATGCCTATGCATGTTATTTCCATAGGGATCCTTCTTCTAATTTATTTTTCCTCATAGCTTCTTATACATGGGGATACTGCATCTTGTTTTCTCTTTTCTTCTACATATTATTATTTTTGTATAATCTCACTCCTTTTGTGCTTGTTTGGATACACCACCCACTTCTTATGCCTTCTTATCCACATTTATGGCCTTTGTATGTCAACCTCTACATCTTGGGAATTTTTTACAACTCAACTTCTTTAGTTTGTTGAATGGTTTATTATTTCTATGCTTGTTCTTTCTACCTCTTCTTTTCCTCCTTCTACACTTGTTATTATACTACACGAGCTACTTCTTCCCTTATGGCCTTTTGTTTTTATTTTATCGAATAATCTAGTGTGATCTCTTCAACCTATTGAGGCTAGGGTGATGATGATGAATCACTTGGATGCACTTATGAGATAGAAACATGTTCCTTATTATTCCCTAGCATGATCAAATTGCATTTTGGTGGTGGTTGAGTAGATACATGGGCATGTTGTGCTTCCTACACATTGGTTGGTCTTCCAAAGGTATGATTTTATAATGTAGGGGATACACTTACCTCTTGCATTATTTGAGGCTTCTTCACAAGTGTTTTAGGTGGACTTCCTTGAAGAGGTAAAAAGATGTCCTTGACTATGAATTTTAGTGTAAGTTGATGCTAAAATATGTCCATTCTACATTGATACTATTCTATTTATTCTTGGACTATATCCATAATTATGGAATGTGTGAAAGATGGGAGGTTTACCCATAGTTTAGGGGGCACCTACTTGTGCATATGAACCATGTGTAATACCTTCCAAAAGATAAATTCCTTCTCCTCCTCCTTATAGAAGTCCCCTACTGTATCTATCATCATGACTTGATAGACTTCTTGCTCATCTATGCACATCTTCATTAGGTCACATGAGCTCATAATGTGATAAACCTTTAGATCATCCATATAAGTTATAGTGTTGCATGTCTTTCATTTCATGGGAGGGGATATCGAATGTTGTTATACTTTGTATTTTCCTTTTTCTACTATAATTTTGTGGCTTCTTTTGGTTTTTATGTAGCAAGGATGGTTTTTCTAGGTGGTATTGTTTGAAGAAGAGTCACACACCTAGTTATGAATGCTTTATATAAATATACTTTGGAATATGCCATGTTTATTATTGTTAATAATGGGAGCGATTTAAAAGGCAAGCATAACTCATGGATGTTGATGAAGACACAATGTGGTAGTAAGGTAATAAATGCATGCTAACACAATTATTTCATGATATCCGGTGGAATTTAGGGATGTTTGGAAATGAGATCTAGGCACTCCTCACACCAAGCTTTAAACTTGACCTCATATGCTAATGCTTCATGCTCCTATGTCCAAATGAGATTCTAGAACTATTATGTCGACCAATAGTCTATTTTAGGGTGCACTTCTCCCTCTAATGACTTCCACTAGATGAAATAGAGTAGGAATATTATGAACTAATATTCAAATGTCTACCTTGGTCACGTGAAATAGTTACCAATGTTAGTGAGTAACTCCTGTATGAAATACTCTAGCTAGTTAAATTATTCATTTTTATAGATCATCTACTAATGTACTACATGAGGATGTGCAGTAATTCATCTAATATTTCATCAATGGGATCCTTCTATTTCTCCACACATAAAAATAATAAACTTATTATATCATCAAGGTCATTTTAATATTATATAGATCCAAGGAATATCCACATGAAGGCATGCTCAAAGCCTGGTCTATGGCTTGTGTATTATAATCATGTCCAAACTGAAGTAGATGTTACCATCATTATATTACCCTAAAAATACTTGGATGATCTCCCCCAAGTCATAAAAGGTAGGAAATCACAATAGGCACTCAACATCTATGTTTTAGAGATGGTGGAGAGTTGCAAGAGAAAGTGGTTGTGTAGCATCAATAGGATCTAGTTAGAATAACTTGTATTGTCCTTAGTAGAGGTAGTCAAATAGTTCTTAGTCACTGAATTTAGTTTGAATGAGTGCCATGTTGATACCCATGGATTATTTTTCATAATATATGAGAGCCTTGATAAGATATGATGTATCCATAACTACATGAAGTAAAGTAATTCAGATGGTATCAACTCTCTATGAAAGAAACCAAGTTCATCTCTTGATAATTATAGCTTGTTAACAATATGCACAAGAATGAAATGTTGATTTGGTATTCAAACTTAGGCTTTATAAATTCAACACCTCTTAGATTCCATGTAAATTTCATACTTAACTATCCACTCATCTTTAATGTAATGGGGGATGTGGAAAATTTATATCTGATCTAGCCATTAAGGTAGTTAGTCATTGGTACATGTGTGGAATTACATCATTATTCTCTTTGGTGTTCGTATGGGGGGTATGAGTAGTTGATGTTGATAGGCCACTAATTTTTTCAAGATCACATTAATTAACCCTTGGATCTAGCATTTACTTCTAGTGGATGACTATTTTCTAGTGGATATATTATTTATGGGACATTTTTCATATCTTTCCTAGACTTAAGTTCATTTAGTATTTCCTCTTTGACTTTCATGGTGGCACATGTGGATCCTCCTATGCATAGTTGGTGTACACTATGCTTTGTATATTTAATATCAAATATAGTTGAATATATCATATAAAAATGCACAAATAGGAAATAAACACATAAAAACATGTAAAACTTGGGAAATTCTAATCTACTTGGTGTTACTCAACACTTACTCACTTTGTAGAATGAGATCAATTGACTATTAGAAGTAAGGATTAATATTACAAACATTTACCCACCCTATTAAAATCATTCCCTAAAGATATATTAAAACCATTATTCCTAATTGTGTTAGGTCATGAATAATATAGGGCCCTTTCCATCAAATTTTCAACTTCCCCATAAATAATCTAAATTAACTATCTTCTAATAAGACTAGTTGATCTTTAAGAAATTCTTTCTGGCATAAATTACTATCATGCCATGATTTCTTGCTCTACTTGTGAACTTAGTATGTCCATGTTGATCTATGTCTATCCTCATCCATCTTATTTAGTTCAATAAGTATGTTAGTAAGAGACTCACAATCTCCTAGTTGTGTGACCATGGCAATACATAGATAAGGCACTAGGTATTTCATCCACATGACTTCTTTAGGACCATACACCAATTAGAATGGTGTAAAACTAGTGGATCTTTTATAATATGAGTGATATGACCAAAAAATCATAGAAATGAGATCTTCCTAGTAATCTATTTTGATGTCATTAATTTTGGTTAGCATTTTACCTAGCACTTTATTGGAAGCTTTAACCTATCCATTTTCCTGCGAATGAAAGATAGTGATTTTATGATGAGAAATAAACAATTACTCAGTCACATGCCTAATGGTGTTGTTTATAAAGTGTTTTCCTCTATCAATGACTAATTTTATAGGGAATTTGAACCTTGAATGATGTTTTCATATAAAAACTTCACTGCATCTTTAAAATCACAACTGCGTGTTACAGAAACTTTAACCAACTCAGTAAAATAGTTCATCACAGTGATGATATACATTGATTTACTACACTTGATTGATGGGTTGATGGTGTAATACATTCAATGCCCTATTGTTGGCTAATAGATTTGTCCCTATTATTTTGACTCCATACCCTTCTTCTTTCAAGAACAAGTTAAACAACAAATGGGTGAACTATCAAGACTAGTTCCCCTATAAATTAATGTAAAAATCACTTTAAGATTTTTAATGATTTCAAATATTAAGATACACTTTTAACTAGAAAGTGTTTAAAGGCAAACTAACATCCAAACATCATCATGCTATGAATGTGAGATTTTATAACATTAATGAGTAATCTAATACATAGATTCTATTTTCAATAACAATCAAAAAGATAAACATATATATATATATATGTATGTATGTATGTATATATATATATATATATATATATATATATATATATATATATATATATATATATATATATATATATATATATATATATATATATATATATATATATATATATATATATATATATATATATAAACTAATAAATGATGAACCATGTATAATGAATTGTCTAATTGAAGAGCAATCACTATATGAAAGAATATTTTACATAGACAATCCAATTTCAAATACTCAAATGCACAGATCTATGTATGTAGTAATTGATTCTACTTTTATTTCACAGATGAAAAATGTTTCAGACAAACATTATATATATTGTAGACAATAATGGTCTAGCTCTGGAAAATCTTATCTCCTTGCTTTTTTATATTCTCCCCCCTTCTTTTTTTAACCAAATATATATATATATATATATATATATATATATATATATATAGTTTCCATAAATAATCAATCTTTCAAACTAAACTAGAGTTCAAGTAACTATGACCCATCCAGGATTTAGTTTTTTTTAAAATCCATTTAATGATCAAGTTCTGAATAAAAAAGTGACTAAATAACTAAATAAAAGAAACTATGTAAAAAAATCATTGCTGAAGTGATGAATTAGGATCTCCATATTTGTTGTGTTCGGTTGGGTAGGTGAATTGAGCTTGCCACTCCTAAAATGCTATAACAAAATTCTAGATGTTTGAGATGTTGGGAATATTGATGTGCTTCATTCTTGCCTTCTACATGTGTTCTTCCCTCTAAAATTTTCCCATCTTTTCCACACGCTCCAGGAGTGTGTCGATGCAATGACAAAGAAGTGACTCTACATTTGAAAGCTGAGAGAAATTTTCAATTGATAAAATGTCATTTTATTTAATGATGTTGAACTTTTCCCTAAAGTATTGAATCACAATATTGATGTACTTTTCTAGTTTTCCATCACCCTTTATGTATTTCATATCAATATACTATAGATCATGATATAACGACTAAATTAATTTATTTATTTCTTTGATCATTTTTGTGATTTCAATTCGCCCTTATTGGGATACTGAACTCCTCCATTCAATGTTTTTCTTATTTACATATAATACATCTTCATCCAATCCTATCAAATTCTTTTCTAACAAAAACTTTTTTATTCCATACTTTTATACCTCATCAATTTGGTTCATCACATTCATCCATTTTCCTTCATCTTTTATTCGCAAAACATTTTGTGTTTTCAAATATTCAATAGTAATTGTGGTTAGATCATATACATTCTTCAATTTAAGAATGTATTCCATACCTTTCTAGATGATTCCATCTAACCAATTATCAAATATCTTGGTAAAAAAATTTCTTCTATGTATCAGATCTAGCATCTTTTGATTGACAAGCAATTTTGGATCAAAATACATGATCAATTGGTCAATTCGTTGTGGATCTGGATTATGAATGGCATCAATGTATTCAGCCATTAACCACACAATCTATTCTAACTCCCTTTTCATCATTTTCATCCTTTTAGGTTCTGTTGACTATCCTTTTGGTGGATGCTTAAAGGTGATGCATATCCATGACATGTGATGTAGTCTTAAGATCTATTTTTTCAATTTTAAAATTCTGAACTAAATGATCTTGAACTTTTTCATTGGTTTTTGGCTAGGCTATTTTTGCATTCCAGTTCCCTATGTTAGGGTCAACATCTACCCTGGATGTTGTTTTTAATTTCTTAGATTTAGGAGAATTTCCTAAACATTTACTCACCATATCCTCTAAGGGAAAATAAAAAAGGTACTATTTTCCTTTTGTTGCTAATTGAGATTTCCAACCACTTAGGTGTAGAGGCTAAGATTTCATCAATATTTGGTTAATCGAAAGGCACATTTGAAATAACCATCAGGTCGATAGAATCAGAAGCAATCTTTATCTATTGATCTAAACTAACCTCCTCCACCATTAGTGAATTAGATTCTTTATCACCTATTGCTTCTCCTAAATCTTCTTTAGAATTCAAATCCATAATTAATTTTTTAAATATCTTAATCTTTCTCTTACTTTGAGTCCTTAATCTGGTGGCATGAAGAAGGGCCTTCTCAGATCCTTTGATGATAGGATCCCTTCCAATTTTTGACTTCAAAGTACCTGTATCATAGATAACAATAAGCTGGTTAGAGGAGCTTATTAGGGATGGTGATTCAATTATTCATGTACATTGTTAGGAAGCTTTGTTTTGAGCTCCCCCCATTTTTTTCTATCTCAACCATTTTTTAGTTTTTCTTATCACTAGGAGGGTCTTAATATCAATTCTATCTTATTCATTATTATCCCAATAAATTTTTGGAATAGGTGATTGCTTTATCTATTGAAATTTTGGATCAGTAACCTATTCTTCATTATCAACAATTCTAGAAATGTTGATATTTAAATTAAGGGTGATTATTTTCCCTAGGGAGAACCTGGACCATAGTCTTCTTCTGACCTTCAATTCATTTAAACAATCATCCCAATAATCCTCTAATTTATGAATACATGACAACCCTATTCCAAGATCTAAGTTATCCATGACAAAACCTTTGTTGTCAAATTGGGATCTAGCTGTGAAGTACTTAAAATTGAATTTTTTAAGATCTAATTCTAAATTCAATGCATCAAATTCTAACTAGCATGAATAACATCTAAGTTCAATAATAAAAGATATACCATATTTATTTTTTATTAGGAATTTTTTATCTACGTGTGATAATTGTCTACAGACTTATATTAACATAAATCAGTCAAAAACATACCTAGGTAACTTCAAAGGTTCACCATCAAAACCCCCAACTCTGATATAAATGAACTTGGAAAATTGAATAAATAAACTACCATAAATTTTGATCAGTTGCATAGCTTCATCAGACAACCTCTTAGTGATGTTTTTTATTTAATTCAAAAGTCATTCTCCTAGTAAAAACATCATTAACCCTCTTGTGATCCTCATAGAAATTATGCATTTGTAATTGTTAGTAATAGTCATAAATTTTGTTGTATTCAACCAAGGGTGCATGAGGTAACCCTACCCATTGTGTTATATAGTCTAGGTAATAGAAGAGGTTTGAAAACATAAAAAACTTTATTTCCCAAACAATTACTTAAACCTAGATGTAAATATTTAGCTACAATTTTTGCCCAATCTAAATATTGTTCTCTTTAGAGGATCACCTGTATGAAAAATTACATCCAGTCTTCCCAATAATATGCCTGAGCATTGCCCTTTAGCCTATATAGTAAAACTATAAAATCTTGTACTTCTGGAATCATGTGATTTCTTATTAATGGTCTAGGTAGTCTTGAACCCCCTTTTTGGAATTTCAAAAGCCAATTTCTGTTAATCACACTCTTGTAAATTACTTTTTTTAGTGAAAAATAACCATAAGAAGAAGTAATACAGAGGTCAAAATATGGTTCCTTGAGAGTAATTCTTATCACACAAATTAGGTTTTATCTATTGATATAAAGTAAAACATTACCATTAGTAGTTTTGATGCACCTATTCTAAGGTTCATATCTATTCATGAATTCTAGAACTAATTTAGGGCATTGTACAGCCATGGGAAAGGTCACAACTTCAACCAAGCCACTTTTTACTATCTTTTGCATCATAAAATTTGACACAAGACTTCTAGCTCTTTCCTTAAAATCTTCGAAGTCATATTGGACTTGAGAGGTGTCCCCAATTTTAAGAGGAGAACGTATGAGACTAGGACCATGCTCGTAATCAAGACATGCAAATTTCATGGCTACAAGTTGGAGGACATAATGAAAATAAAATGCTTTGAACTTATTAAATAATGTTGTAAACTCAAAAGGATTCTTCTTTTCAACCAAGTAATAGAAATGGATTATAGTAAGAGTAAAACTCACCTTAAATGTATCTAAAATCACTATGAATTTGAGCAATCAAATATCTTATACCACCTATGCTATTCTCCTTTGTATCACCCAATATGCTTGTTTACTAAATTTGACTTGTTCTCTCTTGATATAGATATTAACTAGATTGAATAATTAAACTGAAACAATACATGATAAACATGATTGATAAGACACACACTCTAACATATACATTAATGGAAATCATTTTTATGCATTATTTTGATGAGTAATGATTATCTATAACCTCATGAAAATTCAACATTTTCGATTTTATAATGAGTTTCAGATATATTCTCCTCTAAATATATAGTTTATTTTAACTTAGAGAAATCCTCAAGGTGAGATGAGAGTATAGTCATTAAACCATTAAACCTTTGAACTTTTGGAAATGAGGCTCAACTTTGGGGTTCAAAAATACAAGATGAACTACACAGACTGACCAATAGTGACATAACCTTTCCAAAAACATTGAACTTTAAAATAATGAACTCTTGAACTCCACTATGAGGTTCAAGTGGTAGCTTCAAGTTGTAGGTTTAATGATATATTAATTTATACAAGGGAACTGAGTGAATAAGACTCTTTACAAGACATCAAGTATTGAATTATTTAAACTATTGAACTGTTGAACCATTAAACTCTTAAACAAATGAAAAAGGGTTCAATTTCAATCAAAAGGTTCAAATCCATAATTGAAATACACAAAAGGACAAACAATTCACTTTGAGAAATGTTGAACCATTGAACCTATTGAACCTATTGAACCTTTGAACCATTGAAATCTTTAACTTTGAGAATGGTTCAAGTTCAAAGGTTCAATTCTTTATAAATTTCAAACACAAAAGATGATAAGTGGGTGAAATTATTTAATGTTAAAATTCACAAAAAATTGAATAAGGGTGACTCAAAAGGTAACATTGGCTCTAACTAGGGACTGCATTTTATGGCAAAATGTAGAGAACTCAGAAACTATGGTTATGCAAATTGGAGACATAGAAATGGAAGAAAAGGAGAAAGACAAACCAAAAAAAATCAATGGGAAAGGAAAACACAAAACTTGACAATAATGGAAAGGTTATGTACAAAATAGGGGACACCTATTTCATATTTAATACAACTAAAGATCCTATCCATTATAAGACATTGGTAAAATAGCTTCATCCAGATATTCCAAATTAAAATAATTAGGGCCAAGTACCTGATGAATTTTGAAAGGCCGTTTCCAAAGTGAATCAAATTTTCCATGTGCTCCTTTAGGTTCTATCCTTCTATCCCATATTAATACTTCATCTCCTTCCATGAAATTTCTAGGTCTAGTTTTCTAATCAAAAATCATTTTAACCCTAGTTTGATGAGCAATAATATGATCAACTAGTTCATTAATCTCCTCCTCAATCTTAGTTAAGTACATAACTCTTTTTTATAAAGAATCTTCAAAATATTTATCTTCAATAATATTTTGTAATTTAGCTATAGATAATTCTAGAGGTAATGATAACTATGCTCCTATCTAATAAACCAGCTTACAAGGTGCCATTCCTATTTCTCCTTTTGGGGTTACCCTATCATCCCAAAGTGCTTTGTATAATTTCTTATGCCATTCTTTGGGGTTATCACTCACCAATTTATTCATGATGGATATCAAATTTTTATTACTAGACTCCACTTGTCCATTCCCTTGACGGTAATAATCTGATGAGTGAGAAAGAGAGATACTATGTTCATAGTAGAATAAAGTAAGTTCCATTGAAGAAAAAATGGTAGCGTTATCTACCATAATATTCTAAGGAACACCAAAATGTACCAGTATATTTTCTTTGAGAAAATTACATACCACTTCTAAAGTGGTTCTCTTCATAGGGGCTGCTTCAACCCATTTCATAAAATAATTAGTTGCTATTAAAATATGTGTATGACCAACACTCGAAGGAGGTGAAAGAGGCCTAATGAAGTCTAATCACCATTATATAAAAGGTTCTTCAATAATTATAGGCCTTAGAGGTAATGTTACAAGCTGTGGTCTTCCTGAAAACAATTTGCATTTTTCACAATTAGCTACCCATTTATATGCATCTTTGAACATACCTAGCCAATAATAAAAATTTCTAAGGATTTTTAATGCTGTGACCAAAGAAGAGAAATGTCTACCACAAGCTTCATTGTGAAAAACTTCCAATATTTTATATTATTTTTCCTTATGTACACACCTTAGAAAGGTTTCATCTAGTCCCTTTTTGTATAGGACATTACCCCAAATTACATATTTTATTGATTTTAAATGCAAATTCCATTTCTCCTTTGGGGATAAGTGACTAAGACAGTCTCAATAAGTAAGATAGTGTGCCACATTTAGGAAACATGGATATTGTAAGCTCACCAATAGGATAATAACAAGTTTTTCTTATTCTTCTTTACTTCTGTCTATCAATTTACACAAACCTTGACCTCTAACTAATTTGTTTGCCCTAATCTCTAGGTCATACTCTTGAATTTTAGCAACACATGTTTCTCTATTGTTCATCCCAACATCTTGTTGAGTCAGAATGCTTTTCAAAACTGAACTAGGAACAAATACAACTAAATGAGAATGAAGTATATAATATCTAAATTATTTAATAGCCTTTACTATAGCAAAAGCTTTTTTCTTAGCCAAAGAATGTTCAAGTTCATGCTTCTTGAGAGGAAAACTCATAAAGGCTATTGGGGCTTCTATATTTAATTCATTTTTCTATAACAAGATACCAGACATGGTATGTTTTGAAGCATAATAGTAAATAACAAAATCTTTTTGGAAATTGTGATTTACCAAAGTGTTTGTGCAATTGCCTCTATAATATCTTTAAATGCTTTATTAGCAGCTTCATTCCATCTAAAATCTTTTTTTCACTCATTATCCCCACAATATGTTTTTTAATCTCAAAAAAATTAGGAATGAACATTTCGAGAAAATTAATGTAGCCAAAGAAAGACTTAACTCTAGTCCTATTAGAAGGAATACTTAGTTATTGTACTACTCTAACTCTTTATGAGTCAATCGTAACAAAAATAATTGACTTCTTAGGGTTAAGAGATATCCCATGACTCAGGTATCTTTGTAAAATGGTCTCCAGATCCTTCATATGATCCTCTATTTTTATAGAGAAAATAGTCAAATCATCAAGATAAATGACAATAATTCTATATTTTAGATCTTTAAAGGATTAATCCATCACTCATTGAAAATTTAAACCAACATTAATCAAACCAAAGGGCATACGGTTATAAGCAAAAGTTCCTTGAGGTGTAGTGAAAGTAGTTTTATGTTTGTCAGCTATAGCCACACTTTTCTTAAATTAATCTGAGAACCCATCTAACATGGACATCATGTTTGACCCAGCTACGATTTTCAAGATGTGATCCATCATAGGCAAGGGATAATTATATTTTAAACTAGATTGGTTCAAATTCCTTAAGTTGACATAAATTCTTATTTCTCTATTCTTTTTGCACATTGGAATAATGTTCACCACCTAGGTGGAGTGGTGAATTGGATAAATAATCTTGGCCTTCAACATCTTGTCAATCTCTTTAAAGATAGCCTCAACAACTTTTGGGTTATAGTTTCTCACCTTCTACATGAATGGAATTGCATTTTCTTTTAAAATAATATGATGTTGAAACTGCCCATGTCTAAAGTCTTTAAGATCATCATAGCACTAAGCAAAGACATCTTTATACTTAATAAATAGATTAATTATTTTCTCTCACAATGAACAACACCTACCAATGGAGATCCATTTAGGATCAAACTCAATCCCAATGTTGATTTTCTCATAATCCTCTATTTTGTTAGGATTCTGGACAAGTTTGCTTTTAGTATATTCATTTTATCTAGTGAACAAGTGTTTTAGAGAGACCAATCCTTTAGGGAGTTTGTTTCCTTTTAATTTAATTACATCATCTTTTGGATTGATCCCTAGGTTAGGACTGAAATATTTACATTGTATTATAGAACCTTCAAAATAAGTCCCCAGGAACATGTCAACATTCTCTATAAATTTTTTGATCTATTTATTACTCTTAAAAGCATACCAATTTACAACATTATCCAGGACATTAGGATGATATATTAGTTCTATTCTATATGAATGCCTTTCAAAATTAGGGTGTGGGAGAAGAAGAGAAGCTAATACTACTAGAGAATATGCTTGAGTGTTCTGGTCTCTAGGAATTGCTTTAATAGAAAAGGCAACAAAACATTCTATCTCATCCCAAACTCTACTTTTGTAATGTCTTAATCTATCATTTTTAACTAACAAAAATGTCTCTCAATTGTTTGACAATTAATTCATCATCTCCTCTTACCTTGAGTATTTTTACACCCTTTCCTTTAGCTTCGTTTAACCCAAGCAATAAATGTTCATATTCTATAGTGTTATTAGTGTTTTTAAATTTTAACTTCAAAGAGTAAGGAAATGTTTCACCTTCAGGTGAGATCAACAAAACCCCTACTCCTAAATGAGTGATAGCACAACTACCATAAAATTCCATGGTCCATAGATCATCTAAATGAATAGTCTTTGGGATAGATTCTTCCTTTAAATCTTGAGAGGAGAGAAAATAGTTACCAAATTCACAATCTTCAAATAGAATCTGAGACTTAGGATCACCAGAAGGATATACCATGAAATTGCATTTAGGTTTAGGTTTCAGCTTAACTTTTTGCTTTCCAACTATAATTTTAGATTATAAACAATCCAATTTAATCTACCAACCCAAATCTTTTCAAAAATTTCTGCTCAACATCCCATAACTAGTAGGGATATCTGCTACCAATATAGTCAACTTCACCTTTTTATTAGGACAGGCTGCAAGAGCAACTCATGCATCTTTAATTTATCCAAGCAAAGAAATCTATTTTCCATCCATGTTGTAACATCTACCAAATGTTTTTTTAAGGGATAAACCTAAAGATTTGGCTACAGAAGAAGGCATTATATTATCAGAAGCACTTGAGTCTATGATACAATTGCTAAGTTTATGACCATTTATGAACAAAGAAACATAAAATTGGTTGGGTTCCATATCATTCATATAAGGAGTATCATTAGATGAATTGAGGTTCATTCTAGAAGTATGAGTGGGTGATTCAGGTGGAGAAGTAAATAATTGGGCAATGAGAGACTCAATATTAACATTTAATTAGATTTTATGATTAACTTGTGTAGGGCCATTTTTGACATATTTAACCAATTTATCAAGTTCTTTAGGTTTCAAACTAAGGTATTCAATAGGGGATATTTGAATTTTTGTAAACTTAAAATATTCTAAAATATCAAAAGAAGTCTCACAATCATTTCTATTTAACACTTTGCTTTCTTGGGTCTTCAAATTAGCATAAGAGGTTTTAGTAAAAGGTTCCTTACCTTTAACGGGCACTTCTTGAGTATTAGAAAATCTTAGATTCTTTTGACATTTGGTAAGTAAAACACATGAAGGATCTTCAAGAGTAACCAATATTTCATCTCCTCTTTCCAAATCTAAATCATATTCTAGGAAGTGTATTTCAGAGTTGCCAGGTCCCTCAAAGTTCCTTTCTTCTTCAGTAATATCCACTAAGACATCTTGAGTAGCAGTCATTTGAGTATATCTAAGCATCTCTAGACAAAAAATTATGTCATGATCAGTAGTCAAATGAAAGACACACATGCTACTTCTTCTAGGAGGGGCTTAAACAGTAAATCTTGGCTGTGTTGATGTAAGTGGTAACATCTTACCAGCATTTGTTTGTTGATTTATTCTACCAATATCTTGACATGGTTGTTGGAATGAAGCACTAGCCTTAGGTAATTATCTTTTTAGGGTAATCATATCATTGACTAGCCTTTAAACTACAGGATCCGTAGAGGATGAGGGATGAGCATTAGGTACTTGGACTTCTTTCCTCCATTTTATGGCCATAATAAGATCATCCTCTAACTCAACTACCAATGAGTATGTATCTATTAAATCAACAATTTCACCTCTTCTAAGATGAAAACATATATTAGGAGGCATAGAATTAATAAAGAAATATTTTTGATTCTTAGAGTCAGCGTTTTAAAAGTAGGAATCTCGTGCACAATTCTATTGAATCTGGCTCTAAATTCCCTTATGGGTTCATGTATCTCCTTCTTGAGATGATTCAATTGAGAAAGAAGGGAATATTCATCTTCTATGCTTTTAAACCTATTTTCAAACACAATTTTCATATCATTCTATTTTATGATTGAGGAATCAATTAGATGATAAAACAATTATACTACAATATCAGTTAGAGTTTACTCAAAAATCCTTATGGCTACATCTTGATGTTAAACACCTAACACACAACGTGCTACTACAAAGGCACTTAGATGTTCCTCAAGTGATTATCTTCAATCTCCATTAAATTTGGGTAAATATTCCCTTGCATTTTTAGGCAAAGGATTCAGGTTGGCCCCTAAATTTTGAGGTCTTATGGTTACTCCCCAAGGTTGGGCTATTGGAAGAAAACTTGTGGTAGAAGGAAAGATAGTACCAAAAAGAGTTAAGACTAGATAGATAGAGGATGTAGAGGGTTTAGGAGGGCTAAAAGGTCTACTTCTATATTTTCTAATGTGGGTATGAATATAAGGATAATTTAAGCTTTGCAATGTTTGAAAAGTAGAATCCTCAATTCCCTCTCTTATCAAAAACCTTGTGTATCTTCTAGAATCTAGCTTATGTTATTATAATTATTAAATTCTATATTATTCTTAATCTCTTCACACTTTAAGGGATTTAATTCCTTGGTACATTTTTTGCATGCCTCCTTTTCCTAAGTAACATCAATCTTATATTATCAACCAATTCTTCTTGTTTTTCTAATATTCTACTTGTTATCCTATAATCATCAATATTTCAATGAGAATGCTAAGCAAGAGTATTTGACTGACTAAGTATATCTTCCTATTCATCTTGAAAACCAAGATTAGGTTGAAAAACAAGAATTATATTTTCATGTGGAAGCACCATTGTTGTCTCATATTAAGGTGATTAGTTTTTTTTGTAAAGATTTCAATTTTGATTCCCCAACAGAGTCACCAAAATATATTGGCTAACAGATTTTTCCTTATCTAAAATTGTTTTATTTTGACTCCAGACCGTTCTTCTTTCAAGAATAAATAAGTTGAACAACAAATGGGTTAACTATAAAGACTAGTTCCCCTCTGAATCAAGGTATAACTCCCTTTAATATTTTCAATGATTTCAAATATTTAGATACACTTTTAACTAGAAAGTGTTTAAAGGCAAACTAACATCAATACATCATCATGCTATGAATGTGAGATTTTATAATAGTAATGAGAAATAAAATACACATATTATATTTTTAATAACAATAAAAAATATAAACACACACACACACACACACACACACACACACACACACACACAGATATATATATATATATATATATATATATATTGTTGAACAAAAAAATGATAAAACACATACAATGAATTATCAAATTGAAGAGTAATAACTATATGAAAGAATATTTTACATAGAAAATCCAATTTCGAATACTAAAATGCACAAATCTAAGTATGTAGTAATTGATTATCCATTTCATTTACACATTAAAAATGTTTCAGACAAACATCATATATATTGTAGACAATAGTGGTCTAGCTCTAAAAAAATCTTATCTCCTTGCTTTTTTTGTATTTTCTGCCCTTCTTTTTTTTAACCAAAAATATATATATAGTTTCCCTAATTAATCAATCTTTCAAACTAAACTAGAGTTAAAGGAACTCTGACCCATCCAAGATTTAGTTTTTTTACAAATTAATTTAAAGATCAAGTTTTAAATAGAAATGCAACTAAATAACTAAATAAAAGAAACTATGTAAATAAAATCATTGCTGAGGTGATGGATTAGGATCTCCAGATTTGTTGTGTTTGGTTGGGTAGGTACGTTGAGCTTTCCACTCTTGAAATTCTATAATAAACACCTAGATTTTTGATAGGTTGGGAATACTGATGTGCTTTATTCTTTCCTTCTAGATTTTTTCTTCCATCAAAATTTTCCCCATCTTTTCCACATGCTCTTGGAGTGCGTCAATGTAGTGATTAAGAACTGACTCTACCTTTAAAATCTGAGAGAAATTCTAAACTGATACATTGTCACTTTCTTTAATGATTTTGATCGTTTCTCTAAAGGATTGAATCATAGTATTGATGTCCTTTTTTGGTTTTCCATCATCCTTTATGTATTTCACATTAATACACTATAGATCATGTTGTAATGCTAAATGAGTTCATTTATTTCTTTGATCATTTTTGTGATTTCAATTCACCCTTGTTGGGATACTAAATTCCTCCATTCAATGTGTTTCTTATTTACATATAATACATCTTCATCTAGTCCCGTCAAATTCTTTTTTGACAAAAACTTTGTTATTCCATACTTTTGTACCTCATCAATTTGGTTCATCACACTCATCCATTTTCCTTCACCTTTTATCCATAAAGCATTTTTTTGTTTTAAAATCTTCAATAGTAATTATAGTTAGATCATATACATTATTCAATTTATGAATATATTTTGTACCTTTCTAAATGATGCCATCCAACCAATTATCAAATATCCTAGTAACCATTTTACTTCTATGTATCTAATCCAACATATTTTGATTGACAAGTGATTTTTGATCAAAAGATAGGGGTATTTGGGAAATTGGTTATGGATTTGAATTATGAATGGCATTGATGTATTTAGCCATTAACCTCATGGTTTATTTTAACTCCCTTTTGTCTTTTTCATCCTTCCATGTTTTGTTGACTATCTTTTTGGTGGATGCTTCAAGGTGATTCACATTTTTGGCATGTGATGTAGTCCCAATATCTATCTTTTCAATTGTAAAATCTTAAAATGAAGGATCTTGAACTTCTTCATTGGTTCTTGGTTGAGCTATTTCTACATTCCAATTCCATGTGTTAGGGTCAACGTCTACCCTAGATGTTCTTTATAATTTCTTATATTTATGATTTTTTCTGAAAAACTTACTCACCATATCATCCAAGAGTGAAGAAAAAGGTACTATTTTCCTTTTGTTGTTGATTGAGCTTTCAAACCACTTAGGTGTAGAGGTTGAGACTTCTTTATCAAGATTTGGTTGATCAAAAGGCACATATGAAATAATCATTAGGTTGAAAAAATCATAAGCAATATTTACCTATTGATTTACACTAACCTCCTCTACCATTAGTGAATCATATTCTTTATCACCTATTACTTCTCCTGAATCTTCTTTAGAATTCAAATCCACAATTACTTTTTCAAAAATTTGACTCTTTCTCTTGATTTAAGTCCTTGATCTAGTGGCATGAGGAGGTAGATTAGTTATAAGGGCCTTCTCATATCCTTTGATGATAATATCCCTTCCAATTTTTGACTTGAAAGTACCTACATCACAAATAACGATAAGTTGGTTAGAGGAGCTTACTGGGGATGGTGATTCAATTATTGATGTACATTAATGGGAAACTTTGTTTTGAGCTCCCCCCATTTTTTTCTCTCTCAACCATTTCTATGTTCTTCTTATCATTGGGAGGGTCTTAACCTTAATTCTATCTTCTTCATCTTTATTCAGGTCAATTTATGGAATAGGTGATTGCTTTATCTGTTCAAATTGTGGATCAATCACCTATTCTTCATTATAATTTTTTTTAGGAATGTCGATTTTTAAATTAAGGGTGATTATCTTCCCTAGGTAGAACCTGGACCGTAGTCTTCTTCTGACCTCGAATTCATCTAAACAATCCTCCCAATAATCCTCTAATTAAGGAATATGTCACAACCCTATTCAAAGATCCAAGTTATCCTTAGCAAAACCTTTACTGTCATATTGGGACTAGCTATGAAGTACTAAAAATTGAATTTTTTAAGATCCAATTCTAAATTCATAGCATTAGATACTAACTAGCATGAATAACATCCAAGTTCAATAAGAAAAGATATACCATATTTGTTTTTTATTAGGAATTTTTTTTCTACATGTGAGAATTGTCTCCAGACTTATATTAACATAAATCAGTCAAAAACATACCTAGATAACCTCAAAGGTTCACCATCAAAAACCCCAACTCTGATATAAATGAACTTGGAAAATTGAATAAATAAACTACCATAAATCTTGATCAGTTGCATAGCTTCATCAGACAACCTCTTATTGATGTTTTTTGTTAATTCAAAAGTCATTATCCTAGTAGAAACATCATTAACCTTCCTGTAATCCTCATAAAAATTATGCATTTGTAATTATTAGTAATAGTCATAAATTTTTTAATCTTCAGCCAAGGGTGCATGAGGTAACCCTACCCATTATCTTCTATAATCTAGGTAATGGAAGAGGTTCGAAGACATAAAAATCTTTATTCTCCAAACAATTAGTTAAACCTCGACGTAAACATTAAGCTATAATTTCCACCCAATCCAAATATTGTTCTCCTTAGAGGATCACATGTATTAAATAGTACATCCAATGTTTCTAATAATATGCCTAAGCATTACCCTTTAGCCTATGTAGTAACACTATAATATCTTGTACTTTTGGAATCATGTGATTTCTTGTTAATGGTTTGGGTAGTCTTGAACCCCCTTTTTGGAATTTCAAAATCCAATTTCTTAAAATCATGCTCTTGTAAATTTCTTTATTTAGTGAAAAATAACCATAAGAAGAAGTAATATTGATGTTAGAATATGGTTCCTTAGGAGGAATTCTCATCATAGACATTAGGGTCTGTCTATTAATATAAAGTAAAACATTACCATCGACAGTTTTGATGCACCTATTCTAAAGTTCATATCTATTCATGTGTTCTAGAACTTATTCAAGGCATTGTACAACCATGGGAAAGGCCATAACTTCAACCAAGCCACTTTTTAATATCTTTTACATCATAGGATTTGACATAAGATTTTTATCTCTTTCCTTAAAATCTTCCAAGTCATGTTGGACCAAAGAGGTGTCCCCAATCTTAGGAGGAGAACATTATCTGTAACCTCATGAAAATTCAAAATTTTCCACTTTATATGAGTTTTGGATATATTATCCTCTAAATATCTCACTAATTTTAACTTAGAGAAAGCCTCAGGGTGGGATGAGAGTATAGTCATTGAACCATTGAACCTTTGAAATTTTGGAAATGTGGTTCAACTTCAGGGTTTAAAGATACGAGATAAACTACATAGACTAACTAATAGCCGCATCACCTTTCTAGAAACTTTGAACTTTAAAATAGTGAATTGTTGAACTGTTGAACTCCACTATGAGGTTCAAGCGATAAGTTTAAGCAGTAGGTTTAATGATATATTAATTTATACAAGGGAACTGAGTGAACATGACTCTTTACAAAACATCAAGTATTGAATTCTTTGAACCGTTGAACTCTTGAACCATTGAACTCTAGAACTGATGAAAAAGGGTTCAAGTTCAACTAGAAGGTTCAAAGTCATAATTGAAATACATGAAAGGACAAATAGTTCACTTTGAGAAACATTAAACCATTGAACCTAGTGGACCTAGTGAAGCTATTGAACCTTTGAACCATTGAACTCTTGTACTCTGAAAATGGTTCGATTTCAAAGGTTTAATTCTTTACAAATTTCACACATAAAAGATGATAAGTGGGTGAATCTATTTAATGGTAGAATTCATGAAAAACTAAATAAAGGTGACTCAAAAGGTAACACCTATTAGTCAAAAGGTTGTTAAGCTAATATAGGTTGTAAAGGTATTTCTTATTTTTTTAGTGGTTTACCTATACGTTAGCAAACATCATAGTATTGCACAACTCTATGTCCATCCTATGGTCTGGTATGCTCATACAAGAAATTACACTTAGATACACATAGAGCATTCATATTTTCTTAAAAATTCACCTTCATCCAATTAGTTTATTGTGTAACATATGGAGAGTGTAGTTCAACTAGAATTATGTAAGGTTTGTCCACTCTATTAAGAGGAATGACAATGAATTTTTCACCTTAGTGTGCCTCTAATTGGATTTTCACCATGTTGATAGTCATCTGAGCATCATATGCCCATTTGTTAAATATGACCATAGGGTAATGTGTTGCAGTAGTCTTCACGTTGATGAATTCAAAGTTACCTCATAGTGTTATATCTACAACTTTGATTGCACTTCTTCTAATCTACCAATAGGCTCAACCCTTAAATAATAAGTGAAGCTCAAAGTTACTAGGTTATAACTCAAAACTAGTCATCCAATGGATTCCCATGTAGACCTAGGAATCAAATTGGCTATGCACTTAAAATCAAGAACAACATTTAGAATCTCATAACTAGTAACCTCAATCTCTATGCATGCATCAAAATCCCATGGCTTCTTTGTTTTGTCATACTAAACTAGCTTCTTTGTCTTCTATTGCCGACACTATGCAAACTCTAGTAGATTATGCATTAGGTTTGTGATGTTATATGGGATGCCTTGATTGTGTAGTGTGCTCAAATTTTTTATAAGATCTATGAGTGCAGTGATGACTCCATCTTGATGCATAATGCACCTAGACTATCCATACATTTGTGAATATATTATTGTAGAATATCCTTTTGTAGTGTTTTGATGTTGGATGTTTTTTTAACATATGTGTAACTTCATACATGAAGCCCTTTTCTATAGTTGGATATATGTATTTATCTTATTTAGGTTTTTGTATTCTATGATCTTGAGGCACCTCAACTAGAGGCTAACTTTTGTCTGCATGTTATTATCATTTAACAACATTCAAAATGAATTCTATTTAGGATTCACACTCACCATATTCACATTTTATATTACCTTATCATTTCTCTACTTCTCTAAGATAAGATAATAGTTAGTGTCATGTTGGTCAAAGATTCTATAGTATGCATAATATGACTATCTTTGAGGATTCATTAGGTAATTTCATTGGACATGATTATATTTTTTGCATTGGTAGCATTGTAGAAGAGGCATTTAATATTTATTTCCTCTAACACATTGGTATTCTCATTTTTATCCACATTTATCTCCTCCTTTAGTGCACTAATATCCACCTCTCTATCCTGGTTATTTCTTCATAGTGTTCCAATGTTGGTGTTGTTTATTATTATCTGCAATTTTGTATTGTTCTTATGAATTGAGTGGGGTCCAACTCATTTTTTCTCCTACATTATGGTTGAGATTTAGGGAGCTGCATACTGGTATTGTAAAGATGGAGATGTCCAACTCAGTGAAGGAGGGGTCCATCTAGCCAAATCTTGAAGCTGATGTTATGTTAAACTAGGAACCCATTATAGACCTATTTGTGTCACATAACATTTTTTGACCTATGAGATTGGGGTCACTTGTTTCATCAAGGACATTTTTTTTATAGTGATGGTGAATAATTTTTTGGTGTTTCCTTCCTTGAGATCCTACAAATACATATAGCTATTTTCATAGTGATTGTTTGATTTATAAAAATTTCAATATAAATTATGTGTATTATTGACATATTATTATAAAATAATGCACTACATTACGGCATGCTCCACTACTAAATAGATTTCATAATATTCTATCTTAATCATAGGATAATCATTCCTACTACTCTATACACTAGAGAATAAATTTAGGTTTATCTACCTCATGGTATTGATCCATTATTTTCATGAAATCTTGTAGTGTATTTTTAATCTTGGAATTAGCAACATGGACTTCTCCATTTTTTCAAATTTACTCTACCCATAGGGAAGCATATCTATAAATCTACTTTTATAACATATTGAGTTTGCACAATGGAAAAATGATTATATTATGAAGTAATTAAACAAGACACATAGCTTTGTCTTTGTCTATTAAATAAAAATCTACCCTATTCATCACATTAGATAATCTAGGGTCATAATCATATGATAATTCTCTAGACTTTTACCTTATCTCCTTTAGGTCCTATATTATTTAACTAGTACATTTATTTATCTTTAATTTTGTGACATGATAGTCCTCAACATATTTTAGACTTTCCTACTGAATATATCTTTGTTAAATTAACTCAAGTGCTCTTACAGCTAGTTACCATACTAACTCACACTTTTGGATAGCTTCATCAATGATGCCCTTAGCTTGCCATCGCATCTTATAAGTTAGTAGGTAATATTTAATATCTATATACCCATCATAGTTGGATACATTTATGAATCCTCCTTGATGACCCATCATGTTAACTAGTATGGATGGATTCTGCTATGAAACTCTTATCATAAGATGTTGCATTTCAGTTAACCCTAATTGTGTATTACTCTACACACCAAGAGTCTTATTCTGCACAATTTTTTTGTCTATGCTTCCTTATATTATTTGTTTAGTTTTAACTAATCCTATGGAATAAAAATCCTTTGTAATTGAATTTTTTTAAATTTTATTTCCTTGATAATTCATCTATTCTAAAAATGGTCTTTCTCAACTACTATCTTCCTAGCTAAAAACTTCTACTATAATATAAATTATTAGGCTATGGGGACATGTGCTCTTCTAATGAATCATTCTTTCCTATGACTTATTTTACTTCTATGCTTGAAACTACATTTAACCTATGATTATGTTCCATTTCTTTACGTATTTCTTAATTTTTTGACAATACCCTTTATTGTAACTATGAACTACATGTATCATCTATCTATCCTACTTTTAAACTATTCTCTCCTTCTTCACACATCTCATTTCATCTCATTATTCATCATCTTACTCTATATAACAACATTCATCATCCTCTTCATTTGTTATTAATTCATCCTCTTGATCATCACATATTCACACTTGATAATCATCTAATCCATTACTACTATTACCTCTACTCACAGCTACCTGGGTATTCTTTTATTTATTCCATCTATTTTATTATCATAGTTCCCATTTTGTATCAAGACTTTTCTTCTCACTCTTATTCCCTCATGTATCCATTTTTTATTTATTTTCAAGCCTTACTATTTCATCTAACCATCATTCACCATCATGTCACACATAAACCCATATGCCCGAAGTGACTATTCCATATTAGTTGGAGTGGGCACCATTGCCTTGTCCACAACTAACATCTTTATCAGGAAAGGTAGTATATATAAAAAATTTCCTCTAATTCCTTGGAAAAAATGGTCCTCTAAAGATTTTAATGCTATATACATTTTTAATACAAACTTAGTGATGTAACCGTATATGGTTTTAGTAGCCTAATAGTCTATTATTTTTGTCTAGTCAATTTCTAATTTTAGTAACTAGTTAATCTTCTCTTTAGTCTAGGTGATTATTTAATTTGTCATGGGATTGAAGCAATAGTATTCCAATCTTCTCAACTAGTTAGTTAGAAGTAAAGGTAATTAACACTAGAAAATTTCATATATCTCTCTATGCATGTGCTCTTGAAAAATTTTGCTTGTCATAATATCATCCATCTTAGATTTTTCATTTTCAAAATTCCATACTTTTTGGTCTAACCATGATTCAATGTATCACTACCCCAATAGACATCTTAGCATATTTTCCTCTAAAATTAATTTTATATACTCACTGTACCATTTTGTTATAAGAGGTTATTGATACATCAGAACATGATAAGGATGAGACTAACTAGGTTTTACTCATGTTCATAGGATATTGTAGAGAATTCATATTCAATATGAGAAACATAAGCATAAAAAAGATACATTATCAAGTGTTAGGTAGAAATTAGGATTAACTAGTGCTTTATTAAG
This sequence comes from Torreya grandis, assembly GCA_037957365.1. Taxonomy (NCBI): domain Eukaryota; kingdom Viridiplantae; phylum Streptophyta; class Pinopsida; order Cupressales; family Taxaceae; genus Torreya; species Torreya grandis. The sequence goes on along the minus strand of JARHVA010005043.1, from coordinate 847,556 downwards.
GTTTACAGAGCATTTGGAGTAACTTATATGGAATTAAGCAATACATTTAACATGGTAATGCACTTAAGGAACAAACATAATAAATATAACATGTAACCATAACTAAATAGTTTATATTGATCTCAATAAGGATAAACTCTCGTATTCATACAAGAATACATATTTATAGTCATTTATAGTCTCTGACTATTCACATTCTTTTGATACTTTGACACTAAAAGAAGAGGTTATTCATCTTCTATCTATTAAAAGTCATGGAGGATAATAAAAAATACATAAAGTGGACAACTAAATACACATTTCATGAATATCCTAGATTATCCTACATATCTTTACTATACATTTTATTCTCCCAAAAAAGATCTTACATGAGATTACACAAAAGATACTTTTCTTAGGGTTTAGAGAGATATTCAAGTTCTTGAAATTTTCTAGAACTTATTGTAGGTGCATCATGTGCTCTTTTCTATTTTTAGAGAAAATGGTTAAGTCCTCCATATAGATAATAATCCACTTACCGATCATTCCTTAGAATTCATAGTACATGGCATGTTGGTAGGTGTCCTTGGTATTGATAAGTGAAAAATACATCCTCCTATATGCGACTATTCTCTACTTAGCTATGAAAGTATCTTTCATCCTCACTTCTTTGTTAAGCAATACCTCATTCTAAGTAGAGAAGCCATCCAAAAAATACATCATTTGAGAGCCACTAACCATTTGAATTACATCATCCAAAGATGGAAATGGGTAACTATCCTTTTTTAATGATTTATTGAGATTTTGAAAGTCTATGTAGAGTCTAATTTCAAAATTTTAATGTCTTACTGGGACCAAGTTAGCCACCCATGTGGAGTGTCTAATCAAGAAGACACTCCTTGCATCCATTAACTTTTTAACTTATTTATATATGAGAGGGCCTAGAATAGGATTCATGGGTTTTTTCCTTTGTCATAAGGGTTTACATTCTTCCTTTAATATAATCATGTGAGTGATGTCTCAGGTGTCAAATAATTATATATCTTCATAAGATCAAATAAGGATGTCCTTGAATCTAGACAATATCCTAGTGGCTTTATCCACTTATTCCTTGGTATAAACAAGCCCAATGTTGATATTTTTGGGATTGCTCAATGAACCCATATTAATTTGCATATAATTATTTCCACTTACTTTGGTCATTTTGATATCACTTTTTTTCTTGTCTTGATCAAGTATCCTATCGAGAGAGACCATAGCTTTAGTAATTTTATTCTTTATTAATTAGATTAATCCATATAGTTAGCTTTGAAATCCTTTGTAGTCTTTTCATCTTGTTCCTAGATTACATGTGACTCAAAGACTCTTGAACTAGTCATGAATTTAATGATTTACTTATCATTGTTAAACTCCTAAAAGTGGTTGACATTGTCTAGGATATAAGGGATCCATATCATTTCAACCATAAACTTATGTAATTTTATGTCTTCAGATGGGACAATATTCATTACTATTGATGACAACACATCCACCAGTTGATTTTAATCCCTGGGTATATAGGTAATACTAAATGCTGTGAAACTCTCAATTAAATCCCATGATCTAATTTTATACTTCTTCAGATAAGAAATATTACATTTTTATTGACTACATACCTACTTGATGACAAAAAATGAATCACCATGTAATAATAATTTCCTTACCTTGTGTTTGATGGTGATTTAATGTCTTAAGATTAGGGCCTCATATTTTGAAATATTATTAGTGTATGGAAATTAAAGTCTATAAGATGACAAGTATTTCTTATAAATCAGATTTGTTAGTATAATATGTATGCATGATAATTTTTTGGATTTTGTCCAATGAATTACATCATCCATAATGCTTCATCCTTGGTCATCAAACTACTTTCATTCAAATCCACAATATCGAGAGCATATACACCTAAGTTGGTGGACTAAAAATTCACCTTCTCATTCATAGAATTGTATTCCATTATTATGAACATCATTTTAGGTTATCATTCAATTTAGATTTGATTATAAACACCTCTCCAAGATATCCACATATGCAAGAAGTTTGTACACATATATTGTCAAGGATTTTGTCTAGTCTCTACTTAACAACATGCCATATGATTCTAGGATTTTTATAAATTAGATGTCAATTAACTAATGAATTTGGGGTTCATAAGCTAATTTTGTATAAATATTCCATAGTTTTCCTAGCACCTTGACCTTTTAATTATCTAATTGGACAATAAATTTGTCATAATTGATTGGAGTTAGTCCCAAATTTTTGAAAATACTTTTGAGAATTATGTTAGTAGATGCTCCATAATTGATAAAATAATTGTGTACATTATTCCAAAATATTTTAATGTTTAACAGAAGTGGGGGGACCTCAGTATTAATTTTATACATTACCATGTTTGCTTTTGCATATTTAGCTTTATCTTTATCATACTTGTTGAATAATTATTTCATTATCAAATCATGTTTCACAATGATTTTAATAAGCTCATATAAAGAGATATTGGATTTAATCCTCATCATATATTCCACAATGTTGTATCCACCTTTGGATCTAGTTGTAGTTAGTTGAGTACCATTTCCCTTTGTGGGAGGAGGATTTTTATTAGTCCTGTGATCTAGGGGTGTGTCCATTTTGTTGGGCAATGTGAAAGTCATTACAAGTTCCTTTTGAGTTCTATTTCTTAAGGTATAATTAATTTTTTGGTATTGTAGGAAATCATGGATCTCATTCATGTTACTTGGAGGCTCATTTTCCTCTTGGTTAGGGAAATTATAAGTTTCAATTATGAGGGTTATTTCAATGGTATTGGATCCACTATCAGGTGCTCTTATATTTTTGAAGTTGCCAATATTACCTTAATTGTGTAGGATAACATCATAACTCCTGAACTAATCTTGGAACATTTCAAAGCTGTTGAAGTGTTCTATGTAGTCTAACTATCCATGTTGGGCTATGTTATGGACCCTACACTAATTAGCAAGGCCAATTCATAAATATTCATGTCAACCATCTTATTGGTTGAGGGTTCATTATTGTTATTATTATTACACTAGTTGAAACATCTATTTTACTTTTAAAATGCATAATTTCTAGTAGAACCTTTTCCTATGTTTCCCATTTGCCTTTGAAAATTCTAAAAGTCACTACCTAGTTTTTAAACCATTCTCTAAATTTATTTCAAGTTTTTGATAGAATTTTTGTTATTATTATATTATTTGAAATGTATATTGTAATTTTAAAACATATAATTTATGTTAAAACCTTCTCCTGTGTTTCCCATTTACCCCTACAACTTCAGAAAGTTACTACCCAGTTTTTGAACCATTCTCTGAATTGATTCCAAGTTTCCATTTTAGAAGGCATGATTAGTGTTATAGATTGGGTTTTGGATAATTATTTCATTGTTAGAGTTGTTAATGGATACCAAGGCTTGACTTTGTTTTGGAAATGAGCCCTCAACATTAGATTGATTAAAGAATCATAGTTTTTGGCTAGGATATGCATGGATTAATGGAAATTGATTGAGGTTAAGTATCTAATTTAATGTAGGCATATTATGATTTGCATTTGGAACTAGATTTAAATTAGGTAAATCTAGGTTGATGTTTGGAATAATGAAGGCAACATTCCCTTATGGGTGAATTTTACCATTAATGTCTATAGCCTATGCATATTCATGTGGCATCATCTTTATATTTATGTCCCTAAGTAGAAATGCATATGTCATTAGGTCAAGAGTGTTCTTGTAAATTTATAGTTTTGGTCATTTGTAGGTCGACAGGGAGCTGTGGTGAGGATATACATCTTTTGAAATTTAGTGTTCAAAGCTCTTATGGGCTTATTTAGGTCTTGCTTCAATATGGTGAACTATTGGTAAATGATCCCAAGGTTAATGACCCTTCCAAATTATGTGATGGATGTATCATAAAATTAGTTCCACCCTATGATGGAATCGTTTAGTAAATTCAAGAGCCAATCATAGGTAGCTTCCTTAAAGGTAAATGGGAAGAGTATCTAGGCTATGTATTAATGGATGACATTTACAAAGCTAGGGGATACCTTGAAGTACTTGATAGACTATTTGATAGGTATACCCATAGATTAATTAAAGAGGGGGAGGTATATTTTAGGTTTCTTGTGTAAGTCATGCATAGGGTTGGGTATATTTATAGAAGATCCTCCTAACCATGCCATGATAGGCTAGATGTAAACTAGAGGATGTGGATGTTGGATTATTGGAGAGGTATTGTGGGATTTCGATCTCTTATATACCCATTTATCAACCCTAGCTTTGCAATGGGTTTCTAACTATCTGTGGGTAACTCTAGTTTTAGAATGAGCTCTAGTCTAGATCCTAGGCAAATGATATGTGTTAGAAATTTACAATACTATAAATATTAATAAAATATTGATAAAGAAGGTAAATATTATTTGAATTAGAATAAATTAACCTCATAGAAAGGTCCACAATTAAGCAAAGTGGCCATATTTTACCTTTTTTTATCTAGATCCTTCAAAGCTTTAAATCCTTCACAAATTTTTTTTAGAAGCATGGTTTAACCTAAAAATATCAATGTTAGATATGATATTTAAAGAAACATTTGGTGTATTAATCATATCAAAGTGTCTTAGAGTGAAAATTTTACAAATAATATATTAATGCTATGTGAACTTACTCAATTTGGACTTTTAAAGCCTTGGCTCAATGATCTTTCACAAAATAATCTACTTAGACATTGATCTTTAAACATTTTTATCACAAACCAAAATTTCTTAGTTCAAATCATGCAGAACTTTGAAAATATAGATGAAAAAGAGCCTCATCTACTCAAAAAATTAAATTCCATGCCTATCTTTAATGTATTTAGATGAAATTTAAATAGATTTTAAGGGAAATAATCAAATATGTTATAATTTAAGGCACTACTTCAAGGAACTTTTGGAATAAACACTCTTCATAGGGATTTTTCAAAGGTTTCAAAGATCCTACAAAATATGAAAAGATAATTCATAGAGTTTATCCTAACCTTTTTATATTTAAAAAAATTATGCTATATTTCAAAATAAAAACACTAAATTTTTACTCAAAATAAATAAAGAAGTGCTCCTCATGCTAGGTTATTATCATGTTGATGTATATCTATGTCAAGGATTTAATGTGAACAATATAAAAATATTTATTAGTTTATAGTGTAGGCACTATAAGACCTTAAGGATTAATTTAGTTTTGTTAGCATGTGGATACCATCTTTAGTTTACAAACATACCCTATTTTAGGGATAACAAGAACACAATAGTAACCCAAGCTACCTAAAATTTATCTATGTTGTTATGATGTATAATTTATGTTATAATTTTCCAATTTCTTCCCAAAATTTAAACAAATAAGTGGATATTTATAGTGAGCATTAATCTAAGGTGATTGATGTTAAAAACAATTCAAAAATGGAATCAAGGTAGAGTAGAAAAGAATGTTTTATTTGCAATAATAAAGGCCAACAGATCTCCTTTAGGTCCTTTTCAAAATAGTTCAAATAAAACTAACATGTATGAGGTCCTAGTGCTAGACTCAAAATATCTTAAATAAAGTGGGGAATCTAGGGTAAAAATAATGCATATATCTGAAAATTATTCCTTAAAATATATACCTACAATAAATTGATTTAAGAACATTTATTTATAGAGTTTAATGAAACATAACATACATAGAAAAACTTTGTTAGCATAGTAGAAAACACAAACTATCAAGATTCATTCGAAACACTACTATTAGATTTAACCATTCAAAAAATGAAATCATGTGTTATTATCAAAGCTTAAGAAACAAGAAGATGTGAAATTAATGAAACAGTGACAAAATTTTAAGAATTATTCTTTCTCTTTGCATTAATTTCACAAAGTTATATTTTGAAGTACAATTAATGGGGAAAACCCCTATATATAAGCCTTTTCATGGTTAAGATGGTATAAAAGAATTGAATGTATGACATATGTTAGTGGATAAAGTCCCTCATGTCCTATAAACTAAATAACATTCCCTATTAAAATAGGGGAATATTTTACAATGCATTTAAGGGAATTTGGATGTGATATTCATCAAGATGAAGTCTAAAATAAGTCTATCTCAATTTTGAAGTGCTAAGGGATACTACTAGTGTGGTCGATGATGATGCACCCAATGTATAAAAAGATGAATGTGAGATTATAGTGGTTGAGGATGGAGTGATTCCTAGTCTAGATATAGAATAAGAAATTTGAGGAGGGATCAAGGAGGAATAAGATCCTATAGTAACCATTTTTATCTTGTTGCTTGTTTATTTCTTGGCTTCTAACTAGCATCTCCATGCTTTAGAGAATCTCTTGTAATATTTGTCAATTAATTTTAACTCAATAATATTTTATTTCAATAATTTTATGGTAGGTTTTATCATTACATCACTCCTACTAAAGATATCTCCTATAGCCTCATTGATTTCCAAAACCTTTTCAATTCCTTGATTTGAAAATGTTTCCAAATCTACCATCTCCTGGCTAAAGGTAACTCTAGCCATTGCCTATTATCAAAAATTTAAAATAATTTTTTGTTGTTGGGATCTTAAGGCATCATTTTTAATAATGGAATCATCCTTATTAGAAAGGTGTGTGATATCATCCTCTTTAATCAGATTTATGACTATAACACCCCTTTGGGTGAGAGACTAGATTAGTGAACTCGTTTTATCAATACATTAGTTTAGTGATTTCCTTATTTTGACTATATTGGATTGAGTAATGCTCGAATCCTCTAAGGGGATCAAGTTCAAATATTTAAACTTTTTCATTCTAATCAACTTCACCAAGTTGATTATATTATTATCATATGCCCCATACGCACCTTCTACCTTGAGAATCCTATTGTATATGTAATCCCCCTTTATCTTGTACTAAGCCAAGGTGTTAAACTTATCAAACATTTTTTTTATAACCCATTCCATCTTGGTTATGGTCTCCTCCAGAAACATGTCTTTATGTTTTTGTTTTAGATTAGTTATTCTCTATTGCAATACTTTCAAAACTTCTAGAGCTACATCACCATATGAATTTAGAGACAAGAGGGGATCCTCTTCATACTATTATTATTTGATATGCCTGGATCTCTTCCTTGGGGTTAGCTCAAATAAGGTCTCCTCTAACTCATATAATTTTTTTGATCTGGATGGTTACCCTTCCTCTTGGTCAATATCTTCATTACTCCAACCTTCTTGTCAAATTAAATTTGACCTATATAGGGTCCTTTTAGAGTCTCTAGGTTTCACCCTAGCTGATCAAAGGATTTTTCATGTCCTCTACCTAAACCTAGTCGAACACAAGAATTACCCTAGGTTGTAGGCTACCTAATGTTAAGTCATACCTCTACGGTTTTTAATGAGGATAGATCCTTAGATGTGATAATATTAATCTTTTTTATTAAAAATTAATATATAGAGATGAAAATGGGAAAAAATACATGAATTAAAATCTACCTTATGTTTGGTGATGCATAAAATGTTCAATGATACACACTCAACATGGACAATTTCATGACTACTAATGAATCCAATGGGGATACAGATTAACTAAACTCTATGATAGAGTACCAAACATTAGTATTTTTTATAAATTTTTAGAATATACCTATATCTTTAAGGATAAAAATAAATAGGTCTATATAATACACTATGGACTTATGACACTTTACGAGAAGCATCACTAGCTAACACTTCACCCAACCTGTAAGAAACTAATAGTATTAAAGTAAGAGATATGAAGGACATAAAAATGATGAATAAGCAACATATATTTTATAAAAAATAATATAAATAAGTCTACTTATCATTAAATTAGAATTTGAAATTATTCTTCAAAGAGTTTACAAAGTGATTTTAGGAGAGGTTTTCTATAACTAGCTAAGGGATACAAATCAAGAATTGAAAGCTAGTATTTATAATAAGAAAGATTGTAAGAGAGAGAGAAATTAGAAATGAAGGGGTAATTAAGGAGCCCTATTCCACTTAGAAAAACCACCACCATAATACTTCTTGAGCCTTCCCCTATATTAACACCACTATCTTTCTCTAGCGGGATGGAGAATGTGAAGATCAAGACCAGTTATGGGAAGTAATCCCCACCACTGCATGAATCCTTGTTGATCTCCTTTACATTAATGCCATTCACTATATTCATCAATCATGTTTGATGTTCTTCACATTATTAGGTAGTTAATTTAGATTATTTATGATGTTTTTGTTTGACATTCCTTGCACAATCACCATTCTACCATTGCTTCTAAATCTTGAATATAGATCTATTATGGATGAAAACCAATCACCTTATTGATTTTAATATAGTCATGATTGAAAATGAAGGTACATAGGGTAGGGCCTCTTAAGTATAAAAAGTAAATAAAATATACGTATATAATCTCTTTAAAATATTTATAGGGCTTTAATGGTGTTAGATAGTTGTATAGGGTCTAGTTCTAGTAACTTAGAACATGTTTTATGTTGCATTTATGTGTTCTACCTACTTGGTATGGTGAAATTATTTATCCAACATGTATCCCTTCATAGAATCTTCTTGAAATATTTTATCTAATTTGACCTTAGGTAACATTTTCTCTTAATTTAAGTCCTTTAGCTTTTAGCCTTTAATGTCAATCATTGATATCAATATGGGCTTCTCATAATGTGATAATTGTTAATGCTTCATTTAGTCTCAGGATCCTATTATCAAATCTCTAAAATCTTAACCTCACGCATACCATCCATATTTCTTGGTATTAATTAATGGAATACATATATCTTCTACTAGTCTAATGTTGTTGAAACACTTGTCACCGATGCATTTGCTCTTAAGATCCATTAACCTTTTGACTCACCACTCATCCTTGATCTGCTTCGTATGATTGAATATACTCTATTGATCTTATTGGGACCAATAGCCTTATTATTCACTATAAACCATTAGATATATATTAAGGTCCTTAAGATATTGACACATTCCATTGATGTATTTATGCTAACTTTTTGATTTGTTGCTCATCATTGATCTTCAATGAATGATCAAACATATGTCATTAAATTTTTAGGACCCATTGATTTTATCAAATCTCCATTTATCATTATATTTGACTTAATATCCCATGATCTTGATAATTGTTAGCTCCTTTTTCAACCTTAGAACATTTGAATTTAAACAACTATTTCATGAAGCTTAAACTTGATGTCCCTGCACATGTCTTACTCTACAATTCTAACTTTAAAGGATTATATCTTGAGATATCAAGCCCATCAATAAACAAATTTTTTAGAGCACTATTTAGGAATGAAAAAATTCATGACCATGTGATATTTTGTCATGAGAGGCTCCCAAGGAAAATTTATTAAGTGTGCAATAAGATTGACCTATTTATTTATGCATGATGTGTTGATGACAGTCTAGCTCTTTTATGCTTGGGTAATAAATTTCAAGGACCTAAAATGAGTTTATGAGACATATTAAAATTGAATGATCTCCATAAATATTATGATCACCATGGAAACCTACTTCCTCAAAATTTGACAAACTACACTTTAAGTTTAATTAATGTGTTTCAAAAGATTTGTAAGCTACATGTGATCTTTGGACCACTCATTACATATAAAACTCTTGTTCAAATCATACAATCAATAAGAAGATTTTTATGTGGGCCAAAATTGGCTAATAGGTCCACTATGATAAAATCCTAGTTCTCCATTGTAGCTTACTATATTTTTTAATCCATAATTTATATGGAGAACCACTTGAAGTATGCATAGATGGTAGAAATTGATGAGTCAGTATCAATCCCTATAAGACATATATCTGGAAAGAAACTATGGAGCTGACTAAGACAAATGTAAAACAAGGGGATTAAGTGGTAAGTGTCATTCTTGAGGATGAAGAAGATCTAGTGATAGCTAAAACACTAGTTGAAAATTAAGGAAGTTGGGAGATGATAGTAGTGGCCCTTTTCTATGCTAATTAGGGACCTAATATGGGCATAAGATATAGGCCTAGGCATAGTTGGAGGCAAATTAGCCATTATATATACCGTATAAGTGGAATATATGATGAAAGAGTTGATAGTGGGCAATGACATAGTCACAGGCCTAATTATAAGTCTAATGATGGGCTTGTAGGGAAAGAGGTTCATATGGTCTAGTGTTAGGGGTTCATCAAATATGATAAATGGTTGGTTATAGAAGAATAAATTAGGTAAAAAATCTTGATCATGACCAATTATATTTGGTTATTCTCTATCAATAATTAGGGGAGGTGATCTGATGCTAAAGCTATTTGCATTACATAAGTGTAATTGATGCCTCCACTAAAGGTCTCACCTACAATGAGGTGACACTTTATATTTGCGATGGGCTACTAGAAGTTTATCATAAAATAGGATCCTAATCAATATGATTTTAAGTATAATCTAAACCTTCACCAAAGTAGGATATAATGCTAGTAATATAGTTTGACTATGTTAGGGGTAGGTTGGCCTTTCCTTAACACTAGTAACATGGAATACAAAAGTAGATGTTCCTGTCTAACTATCATCATGTTTGAAATCATTATAAAAACCTACATCTTATAATCTCCCCTTTACCTATGGGATATTGACAAATTTCAACCTCTTCTTCACTTATATGTCATTAGGTACATTAATGTACAATGTGTCTTCATCTTCAGGCTCATGATGGTAAGTGATGTTTAGGGATACCCCATTATTGATGTAGTTTTTAAAAGATTAATGTTCAGGGTCCCATTCCTTGTTGGTATCTCTTTCCAAATCTACCATGGGTCTTTATTTGGTTGCATCAATGACTGAGTTTGAATTTTAAATTCTAAACTAGCTAATATAGGATAACTAAGGATGAACCAGACCTCTTTTCTTTATTATTACATAGTCCATCCACCCATATGAGTAGTTGAAATGGATTTCTTGTTCAATTAGCTTTTATAAAACTATGGTAGTAAAACTAAATTGGTATATATTAATTTCTACTACCCTTATCATTGTGTAGTCTATATAACATAATTATGCTCCCAAGGTGATCAAGGTTGTTTTAATTTCTTTTGATAGCCTTGGCATAAGCCTCTCATGGATGGACCTATACATAATTAGGTATAAGTTATCAACTATTTAACTCATGTACTATTTTTATTTGTAGATTCTTACCATTGAGAAGACATGAGGTGCAATCCACTTTTGCTTGGGATCCCAATTGGTGAATTGGGAGAACTTTTGGGTAGTGCAAATGGCATCCACTACGTAGTACATCATCTATAAATGATCCCTCTAGTTGGCTATGACATTCGTTATTTGGGATGCCATGTTATAGGATATGATTTCTCCCAAAGGGGGAGTCTTGGCATCAATTATTATAATAGATATAAACATAACCCACTTCTCATATAAATGGCATGTGTCCTTGGCCCCATGTACCCTATTAATTAGAGCCATTTCATTTCATACCCATTTATGAATTGGGTGATGGAGATCTAGATAATTTTTGACTTGAATACAAACCTCCCCTTGTTCTCTTCCTAGTCCCTTAAAACATCTTTGATGCTATGTTTTTGGATCAATTGGGTGACAATTTTTTGATTACAAATAATCTCTATTTTAGGTAGATCATAATAAGCCTAAAATTTTATCTCAATTATGAAATCAATGTCATTACCTTAATTAGAAAACCTAATCATATTATCAATACACCTAGATTCGATAAACATATGGTAGACTAAGTCTACAATAGGGAGGACCTTTGGATTACATGCTTCCTTGTGTAATTCCATAGATTTAAGTGCCAATATATCCAACCTATCTTATGCATCATTGGAGCCTTCTTAATTATCATTGTCTCTATATAAAATATTTTCTACATGGTATAATAAATCATTGTAATGGTTGTGCTCTTTTTCCAATGCAACAAAATTAAAATTGGTGTCCCAAAAGATGATGTTCAATCCATATGAATAAAGTAATGGAACTTGTTCGAGCCTGGTGGATCTAGATGCTCTAGCTTAAACCATGGTTCCAAATTTTTTGATTAATGAGCTTGTGGATTACATTAATGGTTAAACAAGGCACATAAGATCTTAGCAATAATTTAATAATACTTTAGATTTCTCAATAGACAATAATTAAATGTGAATGTAATGCCTAGAGACAAGAAGCTTTAAACTCTTAATTTTAGAATTTGGACTGAAAGATATGAGTCATAAATGGAAAGTATCGTTAACTTTATTTTATTGAAAGCCTCACTAGATTTTTGGTCTTGTTCTAACAACTTCAAAAATCCACTTTGGGAAATATATAATCACTACTTTTAGCTTCTCCATGTGGCCTTTCATCATAGGCTTGACTTTTTCCATGAAGTGACTTGGTTTTATAACCACCAAAATGAGCCCAAAAACATCTAATTCAAACCAAAAAATGGTTATTTATGGTTAGTTATGCACTACCTAGGTGTCTTAATTAACATATACATGGTACTTGGTATCTTTTTTTGTATTTTACCCTTCTATTCTAAATTTTAGGCTATCCGAGTGGATTGCATGACATTCTAAAAAGAGTCAATTTATGATTGGATTTTTCTTGTTTGATGTTGTGTGGCTTGAATCCTTTTAGTTTGGTCTAACATGGCTTTGGGTCCTCTTTGGGATTTCCAAGTAAAAATATCTCATTGGCTCGCATTGTTATATAAAACCTTTAATGGACCTGAATACCATTACACTTCACCATATGTCATATTTTTATTGGATTATTTAGATAGGTTTCATTATTTCCTTAGTTCACATTATTATGATGTAATAATGGGTCCATGTGTCGTCATCCCATTAGTTTCAGCTACTAGGTGGCTTCTATGTGACATCCAGATATCCAAGATTTAAGTGACTACTTGTCATGTGTAATTTTTGTGCAATTAGAGTATTGAGATATTTAACACTAAATATTAGCTATGGTGGAGGGAAGGGCACTATCAAGTTATAAGAGTCATTATGGGATTGGATCACTATGTTATGGGACTCTAGAAAATAATCAGGGTCTTTGAAGGCTATAACTAGATGCCATGTGGTATGTTATAATTGGGTTATAACTCCTTTATAAACTAAAATGTAACAATTTAATGATAAGTGGCACATTCCCATTGGTTCAAAAGACTTGAGAAAATAGTAGTATATTTGTAAGGACACCATTGAGTGCTAAGTGGGAGAGTTATATTGGATCATGGCATCACAATCCTTTTATAACATCCATTTGAACTTGAAATGCTATGACTAAGTGCCAAGTGCAGTTACCTAATTGGGTTAATGGGTCATGACTATTTTCAAAATATAAATTATACGTGATAAAGCCCCAAACTTTATATGATCAAGTGACCAATGCATGTGATCTTGCCACATGTCAATTGAGGCTATGTTGGCAACAAGTTCCTACATAAAGCAAAGAATTCAAATGTTAGAAAACTGCTTGATAAAAATAAAAGAGGAAACTCTAAATTCATAAAATCTAAGTGTGGAATCTGACTTGCACCTTAATCTAAACTTAAAATCAAGGTACATCATAGTATTGAATTATTATTTTGTACATATCTAAAGTAATAACATGTTTTATAAACCTTAACTAAGTAATTTTTATCAAGTCTTAGGGACCATAACTTATATGTTTGAATCTTAACCCCTTAAAAGATAACTTCTTAAACAAATAAAATCATTAGAAAACCAATGAACTAGACATTAGTGAAACATTTTAAAAGGTACCCATTAATATTTTTCATGGACCAACATGACTTTTCAAATTTTAAGTCATGTAAAGGGTTTCTTAATCATGTGGATTCAATGATAAGGTATGCCCTAGAGTAAATGACCTAATATTTCATAGGGTCCCCATTTTTATGAAAATGGGGCATGTTGATCTAAACATAAATAATCCTTGCTTCATCTTTTTACTTTTGAACCTCCTTCAAATGATCATCCTTTAATATTATATATATATCATCTACCCCCATATCAGTTGTGGATATTCTCACTCAACAAAATGGTACTAGTAGATAATATGTTATATATCATATCATTTGGGGCTTAATCAATCAAAAAAAATTGTACAAAAGTATAACATGATTATTTATCTATCGATTTCATAGCTAAAAAGTTCTACCATTACATGTTCTATCAAACTACTAATGCCATTATTCATTGTGATCCACTCCATTTATTCTCCAAATATTTCTTAACTAGGGATAGAATTAGAAAATGCATGGTCTTATTTATTTAATTTTATCTCTAATTTGTTACCAAAAAAAAATGTTAAAGGAAATGTCATTGTATATCATCATGTCAATGCCTTCATACAAGCTATTAATCACCTTTAAGATAAAATTCCTAATGAAATAATTATTTATATTTAAGGTTTTAACCAAGTAATCTCACTCAAATATTATTTCCATAACTTCAATACTCTTTTATAATCAAATATCCATGAAGAACCTGATCCTATTCCTTCCATCACTAATTATAATGTAGTCATTGAAGAATTATTAAAAGGTGTAATTGACTTGGATGAAGAAATTTGGAAACTTCACTCTAATGATGCAATATATATTCAAGGAGTTATGTCAGGTCACATTTTAACAAACCCCTAGGGTAAAATCATACCTCTATAAATTCACTTAACATTTCATGTCCCCAATTATATGGATAAATATAAAGCCCTTATATTGGTCATGCAATCCATGAATAATTTATATATCCCATATTTACATTCCTTGGGTGATTTTCAAATAATACGTCATCAAGTTAGTGGATATTGTTAATATAATAGTAAAAACCTTATCGCATATCATCAAATTTATACTACACTTGCCAAATAATTCACTTATTTTACTATTGAACCAATCTTGCAAGAGTAAAATTTTATAGATGATTCTCTTGCTTCATCAACATCTCTAGTTCATCCTCATTAACTTCTTCATGAATCATAATTCCTTATCTAAATGATTATGTCAACTTATTATATATAAAATAAAAAATACTCTCCAAATTCACATGTTGAAGATATCATAATTCAACAAAGATAAGGTACAAAAATATCATCCAATTTATCAAATACCATACTTAGCCTCAAGAAGTAGATTCTCATGAAAATACCCATATTTGAAAACAAGAATAAAAATATGTACTTTGATATAACACCACCTATTATTATAGTTCATACGGTACCTTAGTTGATTTTTTAATTACATAAGAATCCATTTCTCTCCTTGAATAATAACATAGGGGAATCTATGGTGGTCATTGTAGTGGTCATGACACAACCCACAAATTCCTATGTATGGTTTAATTTTAGCCTAGTCGTAAAAAGGCACCATTAATTTTGTTAAAAATTCTAATACTAGTAAATTTCATGATGATATCATTCATTCTCCTTTATCTAAACTCCAAATCTTAAAATTTCCTTGGCCATTCTCTAAATGGGGAATAAATCTCATCAAAAAATTACCTAGATTACAATATGTTCATGTATTCATTATATCCACCACTGAATATTTTACCAAGTGGGTGGAAGACATACCTCTTGTTAACATTACATATATTACCATTTCCAAATTTATTCACAATCAAATATTTTATTTTTTTGGAAATCCTCATACCATCATTTTTAACAATGGTGATAATTTCAAAAACAAATATATGAAACAACTATGTGCAAAATTCAAAATTATGCATAAATTATCAACACCTTCTCATCCTCAATGTAATGTATAATAAGAAAATAGTTATAAATATATGAAAAAAATACTATAAAAGAATATTAGATAATCTTGTATTGATTATCACCTATAACTCTATCCTACACTATAGGCTTATCACACTAGCATATGTACTGCTACTAGGGAAACACCATTTTAATAAGTATATGGGTTTAAATTATTTTTTCCTTTAGAATTGAGTTACTCTCCTTATGTATTTCACTTCATGGTATTATTCCTAATGAGGAATTAATTGAAGCCCCTATCCATGATTTATATTTCTTAGATGAGTGATGCATGGATGCATTACAACATAACCAATAGTATAATATTCTCATTGTTGAACAACATAACATAAAATTCAAAGTGTGTACTTTTAATATTGGTGACTTAGTCTTCAAACTATATTATACACATGAAAAATAAGGTAATTACACCAAAAATTGGTTGGGTTCTTACCTTGTCACATAAATCCTTGGTCATATTAATTATATATTACATACTAATGAAGTACTTATTTTCAATGCACCCACTAATTCTCAATTTTTAAATAAATATTTTCCTTAAATATTTACTATTATAAATGTTTCTCATATATTTTCATATAATGTAAATACTAATAATTTGTGTAGGTTTTGTACAAGATCCTAAATGTGTAGCATTATCTCACTCTCACTAACCTTAGTACCTATCATTAGTGTTTTAGTATATATATTATACTTTAATATAGTTTGTGGGTTTCAACATGATACCATGGATAGGACTTAGTTGTCCTCATGAAAATATTTTATTTTTATCATTGATTTATTATTTTAGAAAATTATTTATAGCTATTTGATTTAATTTTTTTAGTTACAATAGAAGACCTTGGATAGGAATAATATTTCCTCACAAAATATTCTTATATTAGTAATAATTTTTAAAATTATTCATTTTGTCTTTTATGAGTTACCATGTAAGGCCATAGATAGGACCAAGGATTTATCAATTTTTTTTTTAATTTCATAGATTATTTTTTAGCTAAGTGATTTCCCTAATAAATAAGGTATTGTTTCAAGATTATGACTTCATATTCTTAAAGTTAATTATATTATTCTATTGTAACAAATTTAATAAATTTTTTCACATGTATCCCTACACTCACACTATCTCCAATGATATAGAGTCGTGCTTACCTATCATTATAACATATTTGTAGTTCACAATTTTTATGAATTGAGGTCACTCAATAATTCCATGTTCATTTTAATTTGTTCTCTTATTGTCATTCCAATTTGGGCAAACTAATGTTTGTTTCAAGTTATCACCCTTATCTAAAAATGAATCACAAGAGTCTTAGACACCATGCTCTCTATGTTTTTTTCCTTAGTTATTAGGTCTAAATTTTCTAGTGATAGTCAATTCTAACACCAATGTTTAGTTTATGAATCCATAAGGAGGAATCAAAAAATCAATAAAAATTTAAAATCCAAATCATTTAAAAAAAAATTCAATGATAAAAAATCATATTTAAAAACAAAAGCAAAAATCACAATAAAATACATTATTATCAGGCATCTCCTATTCTAGTTGATGCTCAAACTTCATAATTGGCCTCATGATAGATTCAAGGTGTACTAGGGTGTGATAGGACAATAGAATATGATAGGAAATATAAAAATTATCTATAATGCTACCTAATTTCTCATACAAGAACCCAATATTCACAGTATACAAACAACTATGTAAAAGGTCCTTAGGAATGGGGAACATGTCATACGAAGGTAGGACCATTTTTTTAATCATGTATATAGCGTTCATGGGATGATATTTAATAAAATTCACTCTATTAATCCTAATTTATTTATCTAGGGTAAGTTATCTAGAATCCTTAATATTAAAAAAAATCTTATTTTACCAACTTGATTTGAGTATCTTGTTTTCTTATAAAGATGATTTACCTTGGTATATCCTACATTTCCACCACCACCCATTTCATATTCCCCTTTGACAGACAACTTTTTTTTCAAAATATTTTTCCCAACTTATATACTTCATATTATTCACCTCATTTCATACATGATCATTATAATTTTTTTTTAGTTTAATCTATCTTAATAATAGAATCTATATGTTTATGCCACTATGCATTACTTCTTTAAAACCATTTCCTTATCCTTCTAAACTTTACTTGGTTATATTTAAAATTCTATGTTTGTTTTTAACCCTTTTTTTGAACAATTTAGTTCTATTTTTTATTTAATTTTTTTCCATTGTTTAAATGATTTTGGGTTACTAATTCTCATTAATTAATGTTGGTTTATTCTAGGTGTTTCTTTCATATTTATTTAATTACATTTTGTTACTTATTTTACATCAATGTTGGATTGGTTATTTCAATTTCATGTGTCATTGGTTTTATCCAATTATTTATTTTTCTTAATTAAGATACATTTGTTGAGTTTATCAATCATTTAGTATCTTCATATTTTAAATTACCATATTTAATATTATTTTATCTATTTTACTTGTTCCTTTTGTTATAACTTAGAATTAGTCCTCGTATATTAACAATTATCCATTTGACTTATTTAGTTATGTAAAAGTTCATTTATTCTAATTTCCCTATAGTTTTATAATTTTATTCTTTAATATTGTATAATTAGGGTTTGTACAAAGTATTTAATGGACACTCCATGCTCAAGACTAAAAATGCAATAGAATACCATTTAATGATAAAGGTAATTATGATATGTATATGATACTTTTAATTATTTCCAAAACTTTCCTACTACCATCTTTTTTCACTAAAATTTATTAGCTTAACATTATGCATTGTTATGTTCTTTCTCAAAGCACCATCCCATGTTACAACTATGTGACACATGTTAGGATTCAAGTGGGGCATATGTATACACACAATATATTTATACATTATCATTTAATGAAACTTTTGATCTTGAAGGAACCTATTGAATTTAAATCTCTATGAGTGCACTCCTTAAAGGTTACACCAGAAAAGGAGAGGAAACCTTTGGTACTTCGTAATATTTTTTGTCCCTATACCATTACCTAAAACCATTACAAGTAACATTTATCCAACTTCCTAAGAAATTAAAACCATTTTATCCACTCTTTCAATAAATTCACCTTTTAAAATATCACATACATAAGGAAACACACATTTTTATTTTAATTATCTACATTGATTGATCACATATCATAAAGCTACATTGGCCCAACTAACCTAGTTTAAAACCTAAAAAATATATTTCTTACCTGAAAAGATCAAGCTATTCAGTTGTTTTCAAATAAATTCATAGGATTTTTAAGTTCAATCCTTGTCCATAAATACACAATCAATCCAATCAAATAATAAGAACATTTATTTATGTATTGTTACATCTCACAATTTTGCTAATTCTACACTAAAGGAGTCATTTCTTAGTGTTTTGCCTTGGAAATAAATAAGATTGTATTGTGGGAAAGTCTTATATGTAAATTATGAGTATTTTAGCCTATATATGATTTTTTATAGTGTGGAAATTATAATTAAAAAATAACCTCTTTAAAAAAACCATTCAATAAGGGAGAGATTGAGGCATGACAGTTTAAATTCAAGGTAAGTATTCCTAACTTTACTCTTTCATTAGGTAGATAGATATTGCACAAGGTAATAAGAATAATTTTGTACTCATTGCTTATTTTACATCTATATTAACTTGAGTAGATATCTCTTTTCATGTTTTTATTTATTTTGTCGTTAACTATCCCCTTTTGTGCCATAATATTTAGTGAGAACTAGATAAGATTTATTTTATGTATTGTATAACCAACTAGGGTTATTGAATAGTATCATTTTATTAGAGGCTTTGTAACCCTATCATTTGGTTTTTTATGAATTGTTCGTGTATCGATATAAATAGTTATTTAATGAATTGTTTGGTAAGATTACCTCCTCTGATCTTATAATTTATTAAGTAGGACAAATATAATATCAATCCTAATTCATTTCATACATAAGGTACATAAAGAGTTTCTAAATAATAATAAGGGTATAAACATAATATACAAACACAACTAACATATCATGTAAGAGAGAAGAAACATCAATGTAGCATAGAACATGTAAAGACTAGTCTACACCATCCATATGTATCAATGCCACATAATATAAAATATCATGTCCATGGAACATTACATAAAATATAACCATAAATACATTGGTAAGTAGTATATGTAAGTCAACATGGTAAGGATGTCATAGTAAG
>JARHVA010005043.1:795000-822500 GCA_037957365.1 Torreya grandis | reverse complement strand
ATTAATTTAAATTATGACCTTAATTAAATATTTACCTTTGTGTTGGGCCTCTTCTAGACTTATATTATTGTTATTCATTCAGGATCATCTCTTTATATATCTTTTTTCTTACCTCAGGATCATCTAAAATTTCCATGCAACTCATTAGGTCTATGTTTTCATGTTTCTATTCATCTTATAATTTATTAACACATCCTTATAATGGTATAGTCAATTTTAAAATGTTCTAAGAGTGGTCATATAGAATGTGGATCCCATTTCCATTTCACAATGTTTAATTCTACCATGATTATTGTATTTTTTGCGTTCACAATTTTGGCATGTGCATATATAAGTCATATTTTGAAATCAATAATTTCATATATAAAAAATAACATAAATACATTTAAATTAATTATTAACAAGGTATATAAATCAAATCATAATATAATCACATATATGATATCTAAATGTCATAGATATTTATTTGTTTATTCTTCATAATTATACCAAAATAGTGTACTAAGATAACATTATATAATCAACATAGCTGCATTTAAAATCTAATATAATAATGAGAAGGGATTTTATTACCATATAAATGTATTTGATTGTTGACATGAATGATTTGTGATTGCCAAAATATCATAATTTAGGGGATAACTAAGGTATTACCCTAAAAAATCAAATAATTATGGATTATAAATGTCCCATGACATGTATTGGTGATTTATAAAATGATAATACATTCATGTATTCTCCCTCATCAATTCATTCATTAAAAATAATTTAATGTTGAGCAGGTGTGGATGAAGGAACTCATAGGATTATAGACTAGTCTAATTAAAAAATACACCATTAAAAGAAGACTACAACTATCAGGATATAGTGTCATTATTGATACTTTAAAACAATATATAGTATAATGAAGACATTCTTATACTAGTCAACCTATACATGATAATTTTATTCTAGTCACTATCAAATCAAAGTCATCATTCTAGATTCTCTTCTATGCCACTTTTAGCATTATTACTATATAATATCAAATTTTTATAAAACTCTTGTCTTTAAATTATATTTTTAATGTATTTTTACATGTAGATTATTTTATTTCATTTTTATCACTTTTGTACACATTCACTTCACATTTGACCCTTCACATCCTCGCATCATTCATATTTTCTAGTGAACACCTTTGTGTCTAACATTTTTGCACATTAGTATCAATCTAGACATCCTTTAATCTAACATTATTTATATTTCATGATTTTTTTGTATTAAAATTTTAGGTGGTTGATGAAAGTGGTCATATGCCTTATGGTTCCATTGTGCTACAATGTATTGATTTTTTTGGCCATGGTTTTTGGTTATAATTTTTTTCATGGCTAGGTTATTTGTGAATGTGTCCAATTTTTATTTCAAACGATCCTAAACATATACACATGTACCATAAGACACTTATAATCAAGTAATATATGCATGAATATCTTAATTACAATGTTATTGAGTTGCACATAGAGAATATCTATTACATACTTCTCAAGGAGCTTTCCCAATGATCATACATTCACCTCATCATATTTTCATTATATATTTGTGCCAACACAAAATGTCATTAGAGAGCATTTATATATTTATCATTGATTATATTAAGGAGAGGATATTTAATTTTTAAATCTCATTTGGGATGGGTAAGTCACATCCATAAAACTATATGAGCTATGATTCTAGGTGTGTTTGATATGTAATTACAAGACTAAAATGGGCCAAGGATAATAACCTTACACATTATGTATAGTCAAGTGATACTATGTAAAATTAGAGTTACATCAAAGGATAAGACAATTGGTTGACTACATATATTTTTTATACTTAGAAAAGATAATTTTATGGACATATACTACTAAAAAACTAACCTATAATGTTTAAACCTCAATGATGAACAAATCCATATTTTATCTTTCCACATTTATCCATAAGTGTAATTTTTTGGGGTTGTAATAACTAGTCATCCACTTCATCACCTATAAAAGGTGGTCATTATAAAAAACAAAGCCTTCTTATTTGAATATATTTTATATTAATCCATAGTACTTTTAACAACATCAATAGTCATTTATATAACTCAAGTAATACACATTCAGTTGTACATATCTCTTTACCCATATCTTTACCATTCCAATTAGCAATCTCTATTTTATCATTATTTTACTTCGATAAAATATGCATGTCTAATTTACTATAAATAATTTTATTTATGTTAAATATCATTATTTCCATTGTTTAAAATTATAGGTATAGTGTATTTTTTAAAAATAATCTCTTTATTTATACTTTATAGTAAATCCAATATTCATTCAAACCTATCAACCTTAGGGTTTCACGTTATCTCTCCCTAAGGGGTTTTAAGTTTGGTTGTTTCATATTTTATTTATATATATTTTTAATTTTATACTACAGTATCATTAACCTTAATTTACTTTTTTTTGTATGTATGTTTACATCTTATGCTATTTAAGAGATATATATATCTACAATCCCTACTAGACAAAATTAAAGATTGAGTGATGAAAACAATTATTTCATTCATATTCATTTTCTTGGTACTCAAGCTGAATTCAAAAATAACATGGATTTTTTTTTAATGAAATCTCAGTCGTATGGTTTTTGGTAATACAAAAAGTATTAATGTGAATGGTGAATATGCATATGTTGAACATGATTATGTTGAAAATGATTTTAATGATAATATCATATATGGAAATATTATCAATAATAATGATGACATAGATCAATAAAGAGTTAAGAGACTTGTTTAATTTAGATAATTTATTAAGGATCTCATCAAACATTAAATAATTATGTCATTAATCTAGACATAAGTCTATGAATGTAGACTTACAATATTTAAGTTTCTAACTATTATTATTTAAATTATATTTTAATATTTATATTATTGGTTTTTAACTAGTGTGATATCGAACTTAAATATTTATATTATTTATTTCTAACTAGTATTATATTTTTTACCAATATTTTTATTGTATGAAACTTAAACATGCCCCTTGCTTGAGGTATCCTTAGACCATTGTATTTTGACTTGATTTTGAGTGCTCTTTCATGTGTGTTTGGTTTATTATTGAGATTATATTATTACTATAAAGATATTTAATTGATATATCATACATTTTAGGCCTTGATTTGATCACATTTTTCATTCTTTAATGATCTATCTACCTAGACATGTTCCCTTTATATGTTACATGGTATGTGCATAGTTTACATTATTACCTTATCCATTAAAGTAAAGGCAACTACCAATTATTACTTCCACTCACCTTAAATTTTTGGGGGTAGGTGATGGGAATATTATTGGTGGCATTCCATATAGGCATGACTTACACATTGCTTCACATCTTCAAATTATCTCTGAGGCATGTTTTGAATGCATATTCTACATATTTATTATAGTTTTAGACTCACTAGGGGCATGTTATCCATGTTGACACTTATATCAGTTTTAAGATTTTTCCATATAAAGTGGGGGCATATTATGATAGGAATGTCTTGCGCACTTGCTAAAATTAATTATTTTTCAAATTAATACTTATATGATTTAGATGCACATTTGTGTCATAATTATATACATTGATACCATTGTTACATACAGATTTAACATAAGTCATATATAAGATTCATATGTTAATTAACATGAACATAATATTGAAAAAATAATTAAGTTTTAGATTTCAAACATTTATATGGACTATCATTACCCATGAGGTTGGATTTTTATGAATTATAATGAGCCAATCTACTATAATAGTTGGTACAACTTTGGTATGGTTAAGGTGATTAAATCACTTAATATTTTTGAGTTTATAGTTTGTAATTAATTACATCATCCAACTATGATATATTTATAGTGTGATTTGACTAAGTTCATTCATGCTCACTAGGTTATAAGTATGATTGGGTTTCATGGTCAAGTTAATTTGAAATTCTAGGTGGAAACTCACATTTTGTCCAAGATTGGGGGCATGTGTCCTCTAATATATCTCCATATCTCTATATTTATACAATTTTTAGATTTTATATTTTTTCCTAATATTAGTTTTAGTTATTCATAATAATACATATTACCAAATCAAATTGTTAAAAGGCAAGAAAGTTGTTTCGATACATAAGCATACACATAAACCTTGTTTTCTTTTAATTTAATTAATTTTAATATTTTACATTTCATTTTATATAAACTAATTATATATTGTGACATTATCTTGGTTTCAAATTATCCACTATAAAATCAGTCAATATGGACCCAACCAAGGACAAGGTGTCTTATACACACCCATGTACACATTCTTTTTATTTTAAACCAGAAATTTCATTACTAGATAAAAGGGGTGAAAATGTAGAATTAATTTATAAATTATACAAAACCTCAATATTTTACACATGGAAAATACATATCATGGATGTACTTATATAAATATATACACTTTCTTTTTTTTCCTAATTTATTATTTCCTAATCTAACAGATGTTATTATGACCTCCCACCAAAAATTTGATTTACCAAAATAAATAATTTCCCTAAAAGAAATAATTTGTCCCTATTTACAATAAAAAGAAGATAAATTTGACACCCCATGTATATTTTATTTCTTTCAATGAAAAAATCCCCCTCTTTGCAATTTAACATTTTTGATAGAAAGAAAACTTATTTTTTTAACAAGTTCCATTTGTAATAATAAACACACACATTCCTCCCTACTAGATGTCACTCTTGTATGAAATTATAATATTTTATTTTTTAAAAGACTTATACTTATATAAGACACATTTAAAAAAACCATTATAAATATTATTACAAGATTCTTCCTCTTTTAAAATTAACAAGTAATATGTTACCACATTTTGAAACAAAATCCTCAAAATATAAATTTGTGAAAAAGTCATATTTTGTCGAGGTCAAACTCTTGACCTCCCACCACAAATTTTCTTGACCATAATCTACATATTTAATTGATAAGTTATACACATAATATTTAAAATCAATAAATTAGTACTTAACATGTGAATACTTTTAATTGTGACATAAAATAATAATAAGAGTCACACCTTTTCAAAACCGTTGATCAATCAATATTTTTATGGGAAAAAATGGATTTGGTGTGGTAAAAAAAGTGTAAAATCATTAAAAAACACTTAAATATGTTCAAAAAAATACAAAAATTCTAAATAAAGGGGATTTAATAATGAATAACAAATCTAAGTAAATATCATAGAAGGTAGATCACTCATTAGATAACCAATTAATTATGCAGAGAATGATAAGAGAGAATGGATGGTTGTGGGTGAAAGAGTATTAGTTTTATTGAATTAGCTAATAAATGAGTGAGGAAGATAGTAAATTAAATTTATTAGAATATTAAATATGTCATGGAAATTTCATGGGGTTTTGAAGAAGACCATATCCATTGAGAATAAGTAACAAAATTATGTGGAGAGGACATGGAAATGTCAAGGATATTGTGAAAACTATTAATCAAGGAAATATATAATGATGAATAATAAAGTATTTTTCATGTCAAAGAGATAAATATGAAAAATATTATTAAAACATTATCTTATTCTTCACCTACCTACCTAACCAGCTTTGTGATGTTGTAGCCACCAAATAAAATTTAATGCTACAGTTTGAAATTTTAATTTTTTTTAGAGATATTTTAGTTTTTTGGGGAAAAAAGTGGTAGGTCTAATTTTTTTTATATAAATAAAATATTTATAAAAAAAAGGTAGAAATAATATTATTCATAGATAGAAACAGAATATGTAGAACACAAGGCAAAAAAAATAGGTGCAACAGCAGTCAGAGGAATAGCAAGAAGCAAATAGCTTAGATAATATTGAAACAATAAAAAACATTGAATTTAGAATAGAAATATGAATATCAAAAATATAAAAAATAGAGAATAATAATAAGGGTAAAAATATAAGGATAACAACAAAAATAAGAAAAAATATAATGCAGTAGTACCCTGTAGAATAGAAAAGAAGAAAAAAACACATTTTTTTGTGAATTTTCATCAACAATTGTAGTTATAAATGTTTATGCACTATAAAAAAGTTTGAATAGAGTTTTAGTTGAATTTAATATATAAAAATTCTATTTTTATTGTTATAACTCTTATTCCCCTATTTTCTCTAATGTAATCTTGTTGTAAGTTAAAATTTTTGCACATATTGGTAGCTATAGAATTAGTCTAGAGATTCACCATTTGAGTATTCCAACCACACTTAAATACTCAAGAATACACATTATATTTTTTTTCCATAAAATAATATTAGAATCCATAAGTTTAAATCTCACTTAGATACAATAGCTAATAATTTTAGTTCATGGAAATAGCCCCCTACATTTGATGTAAAGAACTATGATGTGTGGATCATCAAATTAAAGACTATATTCAAATATCAAGAACTATGGGAATTGATTTAAGGTGAATATAATGAGGTTTTATACCTATAATTATTCAATGCATTATTATAATCAAAAAGTAATGTGTTAAGGGAGAATAATAGAAAGGATTCCAAGGTACTCAGATACAAACAAATGGTACTAGCTGATTTAATCTTTCCTAGGATACCAATAGTTGTACATTCCAAAAAATCATGCGATATTTTTTTTAATTCCTATAAATGGAGTTAAAAGGTGAATATTTTTATGTTTTAACTCTTAATAATTTTATTTGAGACCCTAAATATGAATTTGAATGAGTCTATTAATGACTTTTTTACAAGCACAAAGAATAGTGTCAACCAAATGAAAACATGAGGTGATACCCTTGAAGATCATAGGATCATAGATAATGTGTTGAGGAGCCTTCCAATCATATTTTACCCTATATCAATTTAAATATAAGATTTAAGGGATTTAAGGCAAATGATGATGGATGAGCTAATGGGTTCCTTACAAACCCATGAACAAATGTTGAATGGGTTAGTCACCTCTTCCCATCAGCAAACATTAAAGACCAATGTGAATGTTAAAGGAAAGAAGAGAGGATAAAAAAATAGAGGAAGAAGAAGAAATTTTAGTAGTAAATAATGTGAAAGTTAACCATCAAGAGTCACATGGAAGAGGAAGAAGAAGGAGTAGAAACACTTTGAAAGGAGGATCTACACAAAGGTATGATAAGTCTAGCATCCAATGTTATTATTGAAAGATGTATGCAATATATGATAGTCTCTATAGAGATAAAGATTATGGTATGGATAAAAGAATTAAAATTATCAAAAACATAAGAGGCTAAACCTAATAGGAATGATAAAGGTGTAAACATGTTGATAACATGCAATATTACTAATCAAATTGGTAAAGAAAAATGGTACTCAGATAGTGGTTATATACACCACATGAGTGGAAACAAATAAATTTCAAACTAAATTGATGATATATTAAAATTAGAGGTAAATATGGGAAATAATTATAAATTTCCTATCATTGGTAAAGTCAACCTTTATATCTTCTCTAATCAAGGTTACAAAAAGCAAATTTAAGATGTTTACTATGTGCCTATGTTAAAGCACAACCTAATCGGCATAGGGAAATTTTTCAAAATGGGTATATGGTTATATTTGAGAATGGAGAATGCATCATATTTTATAAGTGTGTCTACAATAGGCAAATCATAGTAGTCAAGATGACAATCAATCAATTTTTTCCATTGAGAATGCAACGTTCAAAACTATGGTAGATGACTGTACTCTTTATCGCCTAAGATATGGAAATTTGAGATTTGAATGGTCTAACCTTCTCTAAAAGAAGAAAATGGTGAAAGGTATACTCCTTATAGAGAAGCCAAAGAGAGTGTGTGAAGGATGCATATTAGGGAAGAAACATAGGAGTGCATTTCTCATGGGTAAATCTTGGAGAGCTAAAGCTCCCCTTGAGTTGATCCATTCACATTTATGGCATCTAATGGACACCCCATCCCTATCCAATAATTTCTAATTCATTACATTCATAGATTATTTCATTTGAAAGATGCGGTTATATTTATTAAAGAATAAATCAAATGCATTTGAGACCTTCATACAATTCAAGGTGATGGTGAAGAAGAAAAGTGGCCACTACATCAATATTTTGAGGAAAGATAGAATGGGAGAGTATAACTCTAATGAGTTCATGATTTTTTTAAGGATCATGGTATAAATAATAAATTTACATCTCGTTATACACTACAACAAAATTATGTGGCTAAGAAGAAGAATAAGAGCATCTAAGAAATGGTAAGGAACATCTAAGAAAAAGGCTTTGTCTAATGATTTTTGGGTTGAGGATGTAGCAATATCCATATAATTGTTGAATATTTTTCCAAATATATAATTAGGGATATGATCTATCAAGAAGTATAGAGAAGTTGGAAGCTAAGTGTTAAACACCTTAGAGTACTCATTTGTGTGGCATATACACATGTGACCAATAAAAGAAAGAAAAGTGAGATGACAAAGGTGATAATTTACTTTTCATAGGGTATCATGACTAATAAAATGATTACCATTTGAATAATATCATCACCAAATAACTCAAAATTGGCTAGAATGTTCAATTCTTGAACATAAATATTGAAAGAGAGACAAAAAGAAGAATAAGTGCAAAGAAGGGCTAGTTGACCCTTTATTAAAACTAAAAAAATATGTGATAAAGACACATATATACTAAGTTAGACCCCTATTTTATAAATGGATGATTCATCTAGTGGTATTAATCATTAAGGAGGTTAGGGAGCTATTCATGAGTCACTATCATCCTCCTCCAACTCATGTCAATATCTAGCAAGGACAAGAAACTTTCAATAAGTATATGGGCATTCAAGGTATGAAGAAAATGAATATGAAACTATGAATTATGCTTTGTTTTTATCATTTGATCCTATCTATTTTTAATATGTAGTCAAGGACATCAAGTGGTATGAGGTAATGGATTAATAATTGCACACAATAAATACAATAAGACCTTGGAGTTTTTTGACCTTCCAAAAGGAAAAGGAGTTCATAGGAGTCATGTGGGTGTAAAATATAAAAACCAATCCCAAAGGAAAGATAAATAGGAATAAGATAAGAATAGTGGTGAAGGGATACAAGCAAAGGTTTTGATGTGACTACCATAAGACATTTTCAGCTGTAGCAAGGCTATAAATGGTGAGAAAAATCTTAGACATTACTTCTTAACACAAGTGGAAGGTGCATGAAATGGATGCCAAGTCATCAGTTTTTTAATGGATTTCTAGAAGAAGAGGTTTATATTGGAAATCCATATGGATATGAGATTATCAATTTGAGAAAAAAATGTATAGGTTGAAAAAAGTGTTGTAGGGGCTGAAACAAGCCCCAAGAGCATGGTAAAACTATATAGACACTTATTTGTTGAGAAACAACTTAAAAAAAAGTGAAAGTGGACCCACACTCTACATCAAAGTGAGAAAAATGTGATATTTTTATTGTACTATTATATTTGAATGATATAATATTCCCTAGAAATGTAAATAAGGCAATAGAAGATTTCAACATAGCCATAAAGATTGAATTTTAAATGACTAATTTAGGCTTCTTGAAGTAAATTATTGGGATAAAAGTCAATAAAATATATGAAGGCATATTTATATGAAAATATAAGTATGTAAAGGATATTTTGAAGAGGTTTAAGATTATAGACAACAATTCAATATCTACACTAGCTAAGACAAGATTGAAGTTGTGTAAGGATGATTATAGTAGTAATGTAGTTACCACAAGGTACAAGATCTTAGTGATAAGATTAATGTATTTAAATTCAACTAGGACAAACATATTATATGTAGTTAGTATCATATCTAGATTCATGAAAATTCCAAATGAGACATATTTGTAAGTAGGTAAGAGGATATTGAGGTATGTGAATGGAATAAGAGATTATGGTGTTATGTATGCAACAACAAATGAATTTAATCTTTTGGGTTATATAGATAGTGATTGGGTAGGTATCCTTGTTGATCAGAAGAACACTTTAGTTTATATATTTCATCTTGGTTGAGGATCCATATATTGGGATTTAAATAAACATCCTAGAGTATTACTTTTTATATCTAAAGTGGAGTACATAGTGGCCAATGCAATATCATGCTAGTAAATATAGTTGAGAAGGATACTTTCAGATTTGCATGAGGAGAAATAAGGATATTCTATATTTTTGTAATAATATATCCTCCATAGGGTTGTTAAATAACCCCATTTTTCATGGAAAGAATAAACACATTTTAATCAGATTTCACTTCATTCAACAGTTAGTTGAGAATGATGTGATAGATCTTAGTTTTTATAATTCAAATCAATATCTAGCTTATATATTTAATAAGTCAATACTTAAAGACAATCCATTCACTTAAAAGGAAGGTCAGGGGTCATTAATGTATTACTATTATCCCTATAAGGTTTTATGTCATATCCATACTCTTACAGTCTAGCTCTAGACTCATAAAGGTAAGCATTAAACTCATACAATTCAACTTTGGACTCATATGGTTTATCTCCAGACTCCTATAGGTTAGCTCCAAAGTCCTACAGGTCAACCTGAGACTCATATAGTTTATCTCTAGATTATAACATGTTAACTTCATACTCCTATAGGTCACATCTAGACTCCTCTAACCAAGCTACATATTACAATAGAGCAGATGCAAACATTGACATAGATATAGACTTCCATAGGGTAGCTACATACTCTACTAGTTTAGTTCATATAAAAACTATGGAATCTATCATTATGTCTATATAATATACTATTTGAGTCCATAGCATAGCTAAAAACTCAATCCGTAGAGATACAAACTTGAGTAATGAAGCTCTAAACATATACAAAAGAGGTGTAAAAGTATTTAGGAAAATAAATCAAAGTTATAAGGTTATTTTTAAAGAAGAGAAAAGTTTTACATACCGTGGTAGAAAGGTAAAAAATAATGGAGAGTGTTAAAATATTATTTTATTTTTCACCTACCTACCTGCTTAACTCTGCACTATTACAACCACCAAATGATATTTAATCTAACAATTTTAAAATTGAACTTTTATTGTAGTTGTTTTAGTTTTGGGGGGAATAATAGTGGTAGGTGGAATATATATCATGTAAATAAAAAATATAAAAATAAAATAAGGGATAAAGAATATTATTCATACACAATATTAGAATGTGTAGAAGATAATGTAGAAAAATAGATGAAACAATGAGAGGAATAACAAAAGCAAGTAAAAAGGCCTGTAGAATATTACATCAATAACATACAGTTAATTTAGCATAGAAAAATGAATATGAAACATATAATATATAGAGAATAAGAATAAGGGGAATAATAGAAGGAGAACAACAAAAAGAAGAAAAAATAATGCAACGACAAAATGCAAAATAGAAAAGAAGAGGAAAACAAAGAAAATTGTGATTTTTCGTGAACGTCGATACCTTTAAAATTTTTATGCACTATAAATAAGTAGTAATAGAGTTTTAGGTGATTTTAATATATTAAAATTATATGCTTTTATTGTTACAACTTTACCTCCCCTATTTTCTCCATTTTAAGCTTATTGTAAGTGCAAATTTTTGCACATATTCGTAGTTACACAATTAATCTAGAGCTTCACCATTAAAGTATTTGAACTACCCCTAACCCCCTAGGTCTACACGTTCTACAGTGTTTTCCATCAAATATGTTGAAAAATCATGACAAAAAACCCTATGTAGAGTTTCCATGAAGAGAATGAGTGGTGGATTTGAATCTAATGTAGCTATGAGTACTCATATGGTTTAATATCACAATATAAGGATGATGGTGATTATTGGAGGCTAATCTAGTTAAAATGATAATAATTCACCTTAAAATTCTCCAATACACAATTCCACATAAAATGAATAAAACCATAGAGAATAATGTATTTAGAATAAAGGATTTGAATATAATATAATATTTGTCCAAAAAAATAACTTGATCCAGGTTCTATAATTTATATATGTCTTGAGGAAAAGATTGAGATTAACAAGAAGAGAATATTGATAATATCAATGGGAAAAAATGTATTATATCCTCTATCACTAAAAATGTGAGATCCAACACATAATCTATATGATATGACCTATATGGCTTACTTAGAGACAAAACAATTTAGAAAAGAACCAAAATAAAGGTGAACATAATATACGTGAAAAATACATAGATCATATTTGTATGACATGAAAGTTTTCAGAATATATAAAAGAAAAAAATTGTATAATCCATATGGATAAATCATGGAGGCATTCTAGCTAAGTGTGAGCATCAAGCTATGGGTTAAGGCTTTTGAAACAACTCCAAATCTTTGATACCATATGATGGTTATGAGCAAGGATGCGACACAAATATATATGATCTATACATAACACTATAACTAATTAATCAATATTTTATATGAATAAGAATAATACTCAATATATACATGTAAATAAGAATAAATATTACTCCAAACAACTTATTAACGTCTTGGATTTTTTCCACTTTTGATGCATATTCACTACATGAGTTCCAAATATATAGTAGAGAGGGTGGGATTAAACAAATTATAGTTTTTTATAATAAACTCATATATAAATGTCTAATCTGTTCATGTCTAACCTAATATGGGGTGTTTATTCCCAAAATTTCACTAAAA
Source organism: Torreya grandis (assembly GCA_037957365.1). Taxonomy (NCBI): domain Eukaryota; kingdom Viridiplantae; phylum Streptophyta; class Pinopsida; order Cupressales; family Taxaceae; genus Torreya; species Torreya grandis. The sequence continues at coordinate 809,799 of JARHVA010005043.1, read as the reverse complement.
TAGCTGACCCCTTGTTATGTATAGATGCGTGATTTTTTAGCCCACTTCTTATTTTCAAGTTTTCATCAAATGTCAAATGTCATGTTAATTTGGTCTTTACTAGACTTTGGTTTTTCAAAATCTAAGTATAATTCATGTTTGATCATCTCAAAACCCTTATTATAGTTAACTTAGCTTAGGCCCTTTGATTTAAATTCAAATATTGGTAGGAACAAGTTACATGGGAACACTTTAAATATGCCATAGACTTTGTTTAAATTTTATACTAAGGTTTAGGCATGTTTATTAACACAACCAAACCTTAGTCTAAAATCCATATTTAGTCTCTTTTATTTCTTGTGGCCCATGGTACTTTTATCTATTTGGTCTAGCTAATGCTCAGTCCCTTTTTTGTAAATTTACATAAAAGTCCTATACTAAAGCTCCTATCATATTTATTAATTTAACAAGAACTTAGGACAAGACTTTATACTAAGTATTTTATTTCTTCAAACTCTAACTTCATTATTTTTATGTCAATTTGGAGCCAACCACATCTGACCTGATGGATCATAATCAAATACATATTGAATCAGTGAGAGATGATCTAATGGAGCATGATCAAAGATAAAAATACAAAAGGTTCTATGATAGGTATGGATGTGCCAAGTATCAATCTCATGGGGCATGATTAAAAGTTATAACATATTATCATCAATCAATGGTACATGGCAAAGTGTATAGATCCTGATTGACAATGGGAAATAGGTGAAGATTTCAACATAGCCCCAAGATGAGTGAGTAGGTAAAAAGTGTCACCATATTGGGGTTAGTTTAAATATATAATGGTGTATGATCAATGTTGAAATTTCAAATATCTCAAGATATCTTTGAGATTGACAAGTGCCGCCATCTTGATAGGTAGTCCAAATATCCAATGGCACATGTCAAATTCAAAATATGAATAGACCTATGAAGGGATTCAAGAATTATAAGAGGCACCATCATGGGTGTTCGAGTGGGAGATCAATGATTTATAAGCCCTTACTAAATTAAATAAGTCAACAATCCTAAAATAAATAATGGAGATGATGTGTGTCATAACCATAGTGAATAGAACAAAGATCAACTAATGTCGTTTAATCTCCTAAATTATCATTTGATGCTGTAAAGGAAAAGTGGACACTTCAAAGAGCTCAGGGCAAATGGTAAGGTACCATGTGGTGAAAGGGCATTAGTTTGGTAATGACTAATTATGTGGAATGTAGAAGGCCCATAGATTCTCCAAGTGGCATGAGCTCGAGGGTCTTAATAGAGAAATAATTACTCACAATAAAATATAATTCTAAATGGGTGATGAGAGATAATAGATATACCAAGTGGCACACTTGCATTCATCATGCAAACAAGGATCTAGTAGTTATAGTGTTAGGTGGACTATTTAAATATTTATACCGAATGATGTGTTTACATGTGTCTTGAGGGCATTGATCACAATTCAAGTAAATAAATAGAATGACATGGCATTGCCACCGAGGTAGACAAATCACATTGAATATTCCTTTGTAAAGGAATATGTAGCTTATAGATAATATGTCATATAGGTGAGTCATAATTGAACAAGGTCAATGGTCAGTGTTTAGTATTAGGTTTAAAGTATCAATAGAGAATGATTGATCTAAGCAAATGAGATCAATGGTGAAAGATACAAGTGGATATTTCAATGGAGCTCAAGTCAAATGTGGAAGTGATGTATGTCTAGATTGGATCCAAGTAAGTGACTTAGTCACATTTAAGCCCCATGAAAGCCCAACTAGATTATTAGGTGAATGTCAATATGTGGAAATATTTGGCTTAAGAATTAAAATTGATGGCTCTTTCATGAATGGGTAAGAATTCAAAGCACAAAATAAGTTCTATGGGCCATATTTTATCCATGGATCATTTTCTACCTATACCATAGTTGGAGCATATCAATTCCATAATTGTAAGAGTAGGTTTTTCCATGGTGTGCATGAGAGCAAAGGAAGGTATCTAGGAGTTTTTAGCCATGCATGGAGGTGGTCAAGGGCATCTCTATATAGTTGGATATGAGGATAAATTTTGTTCAAGATTTAATAAAAAATTTCACATTTTAGATAATGTAAATGGTCATATTTAGTCATGAAACAAAGGGTTTGTTGTAAATATTCATCATTCCTTATAAATGTAGATAGAAGAATGATATTTCTTGGAAATTGATCAAGATTTTAGGCATGGCAAGGAATATTTTCTAGTTGTGAGCATCTTGGCAAAATTTGGAGGGCCATTTTGTAATATTACATATTGGAACCCATAATAATAGATATGAATATGGTGAAATATGTATAAATATAGGTCTTCTCCTCTATTATACAAGTTATTATTGTTGGTTGTTCATTTTCTCTATGTCTAGGTTTTGCAAAAATAAATTGGGATTAACTGTTGTGTGTAGATCTTATCTCCATTGCTAAGGTGGTTGTAAGTGTACATCAATTAACAATATTTGTGAGAATTTTTATGTCTTCCTTGTCAAAGGAGAAAACTCACCATGCTTTTCCCCATGTCAACATTCTAAAAAATTGATGTATGTAATGTTTTCTTCCAAAGTTAATGGAAAATAATTTTGCTTCTTACTCTTTCCTTTTGATGAAGTGAAGCAATGTGTTTTTCAAATATTTTTGACTTGATATTTAGATCCATGCTTACTAATGGTTATCATTTTAAGCATAGATCTTAATTATGAAACCCTTTCTAAATTATTTGAGAATATGTTTTTGAATAACTTGTTAGGGTACCCTAGGTTTATGGATTCAATGGGAAAGAGTATGCAAGATTCTAGTTTTAGTGTATGTTTCTAGGGTTTAAAAAATATATGAGTATTTGTATTTTAATACAATCAATGACTACAAATTACTCTTGGTAGTTACCACTAGCTTGCATTTTAGTTTTTTTATACATCTTTATAGAGAATAATGTCATCAATACTAAAAAATACTCTATTATTTGAAAATCACCAACACACCACACCCTTTCTTACAATTACGTAATAACCCTACACTATCCTAACCTAAAAATAATACACCCTTTATATATTATAAGCATTATTTTCCCTATAAATAGTCAAAATATTAACTATATAACATGTGTTTCAATTTTGTGCTTCGAAGCATAGTGTTGCAATTTTACATTTGACCTATGTTGTTGAATATTATATAGAATGAAGATTTCAATCATATAAACATATATTTTCAGTAGTTTATATGTGATCTAAAGCATTTTTTTATTCCATGAGAACAAGTTTGGTTGTGTCCTAATCACATTTGTGTTCCCTTTTTCCAAAAATACACATGGAGGTTGAATTGTAGAATATCTCCATGTGAGCAAGTTACCCCATAGGTCCTGTCAACTTGGTTCAAGTAGAGCCAAAAGTAGCAGGGAGCCAGCCATGCACTTTCTTAGTGCCTCTTAGTCATTTTCTACATCTGGTCCATTCTAGATGCTAAACCCTTCCCCAACTATAATGACATACTATTCAGTTTTTAATCTTTATTTCTATTTTATTTAAGTGTGTAAGACTAAGTGATAGAGGTGTATAATTAGGAATCAACACTTTGATGGAACCATTATCAGGGACTAAATTAAAGTCTTGGTTACTTATGTTACCAAAGGAATCTTGCAAAGAATTGAAATTATTTTATTTTGTGAAGTTATTTACTATTATTTTCTATATTTGGACTATCTTAGCCATAAAATCTACATCACTCCACTAGGGGATGTGATAGGAATTGAAATATTTGACAATTTGACTTATCTCGAGTTTATTACAAAGAGATGTTAGAGTTACATGTTGAAAGGTGATTTTTCCCTTTTGAACGTAATTCTAAAAATTTTAGTGTCTTTTCTTTTTATCTCATCATTAAGTTTATAAAGTATGTTTTCATCATGTATCACAATCAATATGTTAACTATTTTATTCTAGTGGTGAATCTAATTTTATCATCTAGTTTCATGAAAGATTAATGCCTAGTTTGAATACCTATGTTAAATTTTAGATTTGAGTATTTTATTGTTTGTTAACATAGAAGGATTGGATCAACATTCAAAGGTTACCCATCCAAGAAACTTATCTTGCCCCTAAGTATTCATCAAAGAAGATGGAGACAAGTTTGGAAGCCTATTGAAGGGCAAGGTCTAGCTACTAAGTAGTGTCCTAATTATCAAGATTATGATAATTTTTAAATTTTTATTGAACTTCCCATTATAACAGAATTTTATAGCTCTTTTAGTCATTCTAAAAATCATAATCCTAATTACTACCTAGCTCCTTCTCAACCAACTGAATCCCCTCCTAAGCTTGATCTACAAAGTCCACCTCATTCACCTGCTCACATCACTTTTCCATTTATGTTTGAACCTTTAATTAAAATAATCATGAGACATAGGGACCTAGATGAGAATGAAATTCTTACATTCCATCTTCCCAAATTGAGGCCTATAAATTTTTATGATATGGAGGGTTATCAGAATAAAGTCCCAAATGAAGTAAGGAAATGTCTTCCAAAATTTTAGTAGAATAATTTAGTAATCAGTGTTAAACACCTAAGGTATTTTTTTTAATAAAATTTAATATTATGAGGTTGAGTTTGAAGATGTGTGAATTATATTATTTTTGCACATGTTGGAAGATGATGCACGAGATTGGTTTAATTCTCTTCCCCATAGATGCATTGATCTGTGGGAAGAAATGAATAATATATTTATAATTTAGTATGGTCAAATAATTTATCTAAGGTTACTTTTAGATGAGTTTTGAAACATAAAGAATAATCCTAATGAGTGTGTGTAAAACATTAACACATGGTTTAAAAAATCTATGATGCAGCTGCATGAGAGCATCAAGCCTAGTGATATAACATGCTTGATAAAATACTATGATGGCTTCGACAAGAAGGATATGCATTAATTATGAGATAAAGCTCCCATGAACATGTGGTTGATATTGAATATTGATGTCCAAATTGAGAAGAACATAAAGGCTATGGGAAAGCCCATGAACAAGTGGGCTAATGTGAAGTGGTCAATCCTAAAAAACATAGATTACTAAGAATGCCAATCTTGAGGAAATGGTTAAGACTCTAGCCTCCACTATCAAAGAGATGTCATACAAGCTTTCAAGGGTAAGAAGGGGGTCCTTGATGTGTTGACTAGTCATGAGAGTGCTTCAAATCTGAATCAATCATAAAGGGGGCTTGCTTTCAATAATTGAGATAATAATAGAGGAAAGAGGCATGTACATGATTAAAGAATAGATAGAACTTATAATAGAGGGTTTGTGAAGGAAGTGTGTAATCCTTTAAATGCCAAAATGAATGTGATAAGTTATGGCATTGATGTTGATTGGTGTGACAAGTGCTTCATTACACATCCTCCATGTTATATAGATGAACCAATTAATAAATATGTGCATGAAATTTAGTTTACATCATCTGGTGATGAGATTATGATGTTTAATTTTCAAATTCCCCAAAGCAAGATATTTACCTCCATATAATTAATGAGTGTTATTAATGTTGATCAATTTTGGAGTGTAGTGTAAAAGGTATGTGTCCCAAATTGAAAATTTTATTATGAGGTTACTATGGCATAGGCATATGAATTATCTATTAATTATTTTGAATTTTTAAGATCAATGATGATTAAAAATTATGATGGGTGAATTACTGTAGTGGAGAAAAATTAGCTACTAATTAATGTAATGGTTTCTTAAGAGAAAGAAAATTACTTGAGAAGTAGTCAACTGGTTGCAAACATTTAAGACACTACCTATGTAAATCCAAGGTTAAGGGATGTAAGTAAGGAAAATAAGAAAAATTAAACACCCAAATGATTCCGAAATGGAACTTGTGTCCCAAGTTGATAAGCCTAGAGATGCTTCTAGTAAAAAAAGGGTACCTTTACTATCTAGTATTCCTAACGGTGTGAAGGATGTTAAACAAAATCTACTTTTGAAGGTTGATACTAAGCATGCAAATTGACCCAAGCCTAGTCCAATTAAGACCTTAAGTGATTGAATTTAAATTTAAGGTGTTATTACCCTTCCACCAAATACTCTTCTTCTTTACTATAGCATATGTGATATTGCCCGAGTGTTGAGGAATCTAAAAATCACCATGCCACTTGTTGAATTATTAAGAATTCTTGAGCACAGAAAGAGAACACTTGAATAATTAGAATTTGCTGAGAAGTTAGATAAAATTGAAATTAATTCTCCCTAAACACCACCAAAAATTGATAAAGAATCTTAAAATTTTATTGAACTCACTTTGGAAGTCTATTTGGGGAATGCATTAGTAGAGAGTTAGCTAAATGTGGATATATTTTATATAGCCATGTTGCTCAATTGTCTTATTATCCACAATTTCATGTTTTATTTTAGTGCTTCTTGTAACATAATACCCCTAGGTTTCCTCAATTATATTAGAGATATGATTACATTAGCCTTTAGTAAGTGTTATGCCATACACTCAGGAGAAGTTATATTTGTTGCACAAGTCAAGGGGTTGGTAGTGCAGTTAGTAGTACATCCAAATAGGTATTTGATTATGGATGTGGTAGTTATGGACTTCTTACATAAGTTAGGGATGATTATATAATGTAAATGGGTTGTTATCATGGGTGGAAGTGTACAAATGGACCATTTTTATGCCACCATTTCATTGGAGGGTAAGATGGTCAAAATTTATAGTGTTGAAGATGTTACATGTAATTAAAGATCCATAGTATGCTCAAAATTAAGTCTTATACATATACATTGGGCTTAGGAAATTCATTAGGAATGTTGACACTACTGAATATCCTACTACTCTTGATTTTAAACATGACAATGAAGGTGTAGTTTGGAAGATGTGTTTTGATGGGGCTCACTCAAATATCTGAAATATAGTAGGGGTTGTATTCTATGCTCCCAATGGTAGGTGTTTCATGTTTTATTTTCAGCTATCACTTAATTTCACTAATAATACTATTGAGTATGAGACACTCTTTCTTAGTTTACAAATTTCCCATGAATATGGAATTAAAATATTGATTCCCAAGGGTGAATCTGAGGTAGTGTTAAAATAATTCTATAATACTTACACCACCAAAATTAAAGGTTTGAAATAATATCAACATTTTATTTGGGATTTACTTTAATTATTTGATGCATTCAATCTTTGTTATGTTGATATAATTTTTAATGATGAAGTTGATAAACTTATATGGTTGGGTGCTTAATTTGACATTGCAATTACAAGCCCTCATTATCACTATCAAGTGGAGGTGTTTGTTAGGCCTTCAATCCTAGAGAATGTTCATCACTAGTAAGTTTTTGATGATGATGAATTAATTCAGATGTTTATGAATTGTGAAGATAAGTTCTATGATATACTCATATGCTTGTAATATATGGTTCAAGTTTGTGATAGAAAATATATATTGTTGAGGAAGGACATTATCCAACTGAATTCAAACATGCTCCCTAGAGGACTGGTAGGTTTAGAATCATCTTTTCATAGAGCTGAGAAAATCAAGACTCAAAAATCATTTTTGTCAAAGGACATGATTAATTGTAATATAGGTTATCATGAGAATATAATTAAGGTTTAGATGGGTACTCACCTAAATGTAGTTGAGAAGCAATCTTATATACAAATAATAAAAAAGTACCAAGATTGTTTAGCCTGGTCTTATTCTGGTTTAAAAATATATAGGGAAGACTTGTTCCAAGATGTCATCCCATTATATCCTAATAGCAAGAATTCTAGGTAGAAATAGAGATTTATTAACCCCATCTTGGCCACTAAGATGAAAGATAAGTTAAAGAAGCTAAGGTATGGTGGTATCCTTAAACCCATTAATTATTCATCATGGATTTCAAATTTAGTCCCTACAAGAAAGAAAAATGGTGACATCTACTTGTGTTTGTATTTAAATTTTTTGAATAAAGCTTTTTAAAAAGATAATTATCCCCTAACCAATATGGAAAACCTATTGTAAAGTGTTAAAGGATCAGAGGTGTTGTCCACATTAGATGTCTTCTTGGGATATAAATAGGTTTTGGTGAAGGAATACAAGAGACCCAAGACCACATTTACAATTCCTTGGGGCACATGTACATATATTAGGATGCCTTTCAGGTTAATGAATGCTAGTGCACCATTTTACTGAGATATAGATGTTTATTTTATAGGGATGATGAACAAGTTTATAGTTGTGTATCAGGATGATATTACTATGTACTCTAAGACTAGAGAAGAACATTTGGAGCATATGGAGAAAGTGTTGATTAGATGTAGGGAGTTTGACATTTCACTTAATCCAAAGAAATGTCACTTTTGAGTAAAAAAGGCCAAGTTGTTGGGGCATATAGTGTCTAAGGATGGTGTCATGATTAAACTTGATAAGTTAGAATCCATTGACAAAGTGCCCATCCCATAGTCCAATATGGTAATAATGTCATTTTTTGGATAGAATAATTTCATAAGGAGGTTTGTGTCCAACTTTGCAAAGATCACTCTACCTATTAATTATATGATAAAGGACCAAAAAATCAAGTGGGATGAGAAGGACATGAAAGCATTCAATGACATTAACAGATATTTAAAGTTTACTCATATTTTGGTGAGCCTTGATTACACTAAGCTATTTTAGATATTCTCTTTTGCATAATATGATATTGTTCTTGTTGTCCGTTTGTAAAAGAATGAATATAGTCATGAGTAGCCTATATTTTTATATAGAAAATCTATGAAAGGTTCTAAAATAAATAATACCATTATAGAAAAACAAGATTTCACTCTTTTTAAGGCTATTAAAATGTTTAGGACTTATATTCTGAGTTAAAAAATTATTTCTTACATCCCACACACCATGGTGAAGGACATTTTAACTCAGACTGAAGTGTCTAGCAAGAGATGTAGGTGGGTCAATAATTTGCAAGAGTATGGAATGGATATTTAGAACACCAAGTTAGTGTGAGGGATTGGCCTAACCAAGCTAATTGTTGAGACCAATTTGCAAGTCATTAAGGTAAATAATGTTATTTTCAATATTGATTATTATTTGAGTCAATTTAATGTCTCCATAATATAAATACATTGTCTATTACTTTCAAAATATGAATTTTCCCCTTGACTTGGATAATAATCAAAGGAGGAACCTGAATATTGTTTTTCAAAAATACCTCTTGACTAAAAATGGACTTACATGGAATAATCTAGATGGGGTTCTCCTAAGATGCATGCAAGAAGAACAAACTATTGACCTGATTAAAGACTTCCATAGTGGAGTATGTGGTGGCCATTTTGCACCTAAAGTTATAGCTCATAAAATTATAAGAGATAGATATTGGTGGCCATAATTATTCAAATATGTTTCTCATAAAGTTAGAAAGTGCAAGAAGTGTCATCACTTTATTGGGAGGATGAAATCTTTTGGGTCTCTTCCCTTGCATCATATGATGATTAAATGCCCATTTAGACATTACAGAATCAATTTCATAGAATAAATTATTGACTCATCAACTGATCAACATATAAGGATACTAGTTATAACTAAATATTTCAAAAAATGGGTTGTGGCAATCCCTACAAAGAAGGCTACACACTAGGTAAATAGGCAAGCAAAATCTAGTAATAACAACTTACTAAAAATCATTAGACAACTATTAGAAGAAAATAAGAAGTGGGATGAATATTTGAAGTTTTATTTATGGGTTGATAGGATCATGCCTAAGATATCTATAGGTAGAATCCCTTTTATACTTATCTATCGATCTCAAGCAATTTTGCTTATGAATTTGCAATTGCCAACCTATCATCTCATGTAGCAAATAGAATATGATGAATAAATAAACCACTCTAAAAGTAGGATGAAACATATTATTGAGCTTGATTAAATTTGAATACAATCTCATAAAAGACACCTCAAGTTTAAGGAAAATCTAAAAAAAATATTTGATAAGAAGGTTGCTCTAAGAACCTTCTAAGTAGGTGATCTAGTTCTACTTTGGGATATTAGACATGAGGAGAAAGGCAAGCATGTCTAATTTGATGATTGTGGATGGGTCCCTATTATATTCATTTTTGGATTGGAGAACACAATTTCTTCTTGAGATACCTAGATGGTGAAATACTAGAGCTACTAGTCAATGACATGCATCTGAAACATTTCCTTGATTGAGTCTATAACTATATGCATAATTGTATAGTGTATAGTCTTGTTTTTTTTTTGATCTCCCCTTTACTTTGGGCCTTACTTGTGTATTTTATTTTCATGTTTTCTATCATATGTTTTTTTTATGATTTTAATCTTATTCTATCAATTTGACATATTTTTTTAGCGTTCGTGGGTGTTTTCTAGTAGTTTTCTCTAAGTGTTGACTTTGTGACCCAATGGATTAGCATGTGGTCTTATGATCTAAGGTTATTTGCACTCCTCTAGGGGGTGTAAATACCTAGGAAAGAGCTAATATCAGTTCCCAAAATTCCACTAAATCATTTCAACCCTTTTTAAGCATAGATGCCTAATTTGTTTATCCGACTTCTTGTTTTCAAGTCTTCATTAGAGGTCAAGTGTCCTATTAATTTGGTCTTTACTAGCCTTTGGTATATTAAAATCCAAGTTGAATTAATGTATGATCATCTCAAAACCCTTGTTCCAATTTCTCTAACTTAGGCCCTTTGATTGAAATTCAAATATTGGAAGGGACAATTTACATGAGAACACTTTAAATATACCATGGACTTAGTTTAAATTTTATACTAAAGTTTATTAATGTTTATTAATACAACCAAAACATAGTCTAAAATTTGTGTTTGGTCCCTTTTATTTCCCATGGCCCTTAGTTCTTTTATATATTTCGTATAGCTAATTCTTCATCCCTTTATTATAAAATTAGTTTAAAGTCATATCCTAAAGCTCCTATCATATTTATTAATGCAACAAAAACTTTGGCCAAGACTTTATACCAAGTCTTTTATTTCCCCAAACTCTGACTTAATTATTTTTATGTTAATTAGTATCCAATCACATCCAAACTTATGGATTGTAATCAAATGGTGTATGTTAAATTAGGGAGAGATGATCCAATAGAGCATGATCTAAGTTTTAAAGGTGAAATGACCTAGAACAAGCATGGATGTGCCAAGTGTCAATCTCATGGGGTATAATTGAATGTTTGAGCATATTCACATCAATCAATGGTATGTGATGAATCATATAGATCTTGATTAATGACGAGAAAAATTTCAAGATTTCAATAAATCCTTAAGATGAGTGAGAAGGTGATAATTGCAACCATATCAGGGGTAGTTTGAAAATCTAATTATGTGTGAGTAATGTTGAAATGTTAAAGGTCCTAAGAGGTCTACAAGAGTGATAAGTGTCACCATATCAATATGTAGTCCAAAGATCAATAGCAAATGATAGATTCAAAATGTCAATAGAACTATGGAGGGAATAGATAATGATAAGTGGCACCATCATAGGTGTGTAGGTAGTAGATCAATGATTAATGGACTCTTCTTCAACTGAATAAGTAAATAGTATTACAGGCAAGCATGGAGATGATGTATGTCATAACCATGGTGAATAGAACAAAGATTAGCCAATAGTGTTTAATTTCTTAGATCTTGATCCAATGGTGCAAAGGGAAAGTTGAATTTTCAAAGAGCTCAAGAAAAATAGGAAGCTACCACATGGTGAAAGGGAATTATCCTAGTAGTGACTGACTATGCATAATGCAAAAAGCCTATAGATTTTCCAAGTGGTATGATCTGAAGGGTCTTAAAAGAGTTGTAACATATCATAATAAAAGATAATAATAAAAGGACACTGAGAGAACATATAAATACCAAGTGGCACACTCATGTTAATCATGTAAATAAGGATCTAAAAATGCTACTCTTAGGTGGACTATTTAAAGATCTAGACCTAATGGCCTATTGACACATGTCTTAGGAGAAATGATCAAATTTTGAGTTAATGAATATAATAACATGGCATTACCACATAGGCAATCATTTCACATTGAATAGTCCTTTGCAAAGGCATATGCAGTGTATATAGCATGTGGTATATAGGTGAGTCACAATTTAATAAGGTTAATGGTCAATGTTCAGTCCTTGTGTTAAAAGGATAAATAACAAACGTTTGATTTGAGAAAATGAGATCAGTGATATGAGATATAGGTTGATATTTTAATGGAGCACTAGTCAAATGTGGAAGTGATGCATGTCCATATTAGATCTAATTAATTAACTTAGTCACTTTTAAGCCTCATGAATGCCTTGTTAGATCTAATGTGGTACCCCACATGTCAATATGTGGTAATATTTGGCTTAAGAATTAAAATCAATGACTCTTTTATGAATGGTAAATAATTTAAATCATAGAAAGAGGTATGTGGGCCATTTTTGGCTGCAAACAATTTTTTGCCTATACCATAGCTAGAACATCTCAATGCCATCATTGTAAGAGTAGGTTGTTCCATGGCATGCATGAGAGGAAAGGTAGTTTTTTAGGAGTTTATAATTATGCAAGCAGGTGGTTAAGGGAATCTTGAAATAGTTACATATGAGGAAAAAGTTTTAGTTACCTCCACTATAAAATTCAACATTGTATATCATGTAAAAAGGCATATCTAGTCATGAAATTAAAGGGTATGTTGAAAATATTCGTTATTACTTATAGAGGCAGTTAGATCAATGACTTTTCTTATAAATGGATGAATATTTTAGGCATGACAAGGAATATTTTCTAGTTGGGAGCATCTTGCTAGAATTTAGAGGGCTACTTTACAATTTTGAAACTTAGAACCCATAGCCCTATATTTAAATAGGGTGAATGATGTATAAATAGAGGGCTTATCCTATATTTTCAGGGTTGTTATTCTTGGTTCTTCATTTTCTCTAAGTCTAGGTTCTACAAAAAAAATTGGGATTAACCGTTGTGTGTAGATATTGCCTCCCTTGATAAGATGGTTACAAGTGTATAGCCATTAGAAAGATTTGGGAACATGTTTATGTCTCTCTTTTCAAAATAGCAAACTCACCATGCTTATCCCTATGGTAGCATTTAAAAAAATTTATGTATGTAATATTTTCTTGCAAAGTGAATGGAAAATATTTACGGTTCTTACTATTTCCTTTTAATGAAGTGAAGCAATGTGTTTTAAAAATATTATTAACTAGATATTTATCTCCATGCTTACTACTAGTTGTCATTTTAATCATAGATCTAAATTATAAAACCCTTTATGCATTATTTAAGAATATGTTGTTAAATAACTTATTAGGGCACCCTAGGTTTATAGATTCAATGGGAATGTGTATGTGAGATTCTAGTTTCAGTGTATATTTTTAGGTTTTCAAAATCATTTAGGTATTTATATTTCAATGGAACCAATGACTAAAAATTACTCTTGGTAGTTCCCAATAGCTTGTATTTCATTTTTTTTGAATCTTTACAAATAATAATGTCATGAATAATGCAAGTTTCCCTAATGTTTAAAAACCACCAACACAACACACCCTTTCTTATATGACCTAATTATCCTACCCTATCTTACCTAGAAAATAATACACCCTTTGTATATTATAAGTGTTATTTTTCCTAAAAATGCATAAAATATTTCCTATAAAACATGTGCTTGCATTTTTTGATTCAAAGCACAGTGCTAAAAATTTCCATTTCACCCATGTTATTGAAGATTCTATAAAATGAAGATTCTAGTCATATACCCATCTATCTTTAGAAGCTTATATGTGATCCAGAGCATTTTTTCACTCCATGTGACAACATTTTCCCAAGTGGATTGAATTAATTTGGTTCTGCCTAGATCACATTTGTGTTCTTTTGCGCCGAAAATCCCCAGGGATTTTGAATTACAGAATCTCTCCATGTAAGCAAGCTACCCCATAGGTCCTCTCACCTATGTTGAGGCACAGTCAGAAGTAGTAGGGATCTAACCATGACCTATATTATTTCCCCTCAATCATTTTCTATGTCTGGTTGATTTTAGATGTTAAACCCTTCCCTAGATACAATGAAATACTAGTGGGTTTCTCATCTTTGTTTTCCATTTTTTTAAAGTGTGCAAGACCAAGTGATAGATGTGTATAAATATGAACCAACAAGGGGTAAACACAAGAATAATCACTAATTATATTTTATTATAATTAAGTCCCTAAACATAATTTAAACTAATTGTATAGATATAAATAAATCCATCAAGTCTAATATCAACACTCCAACACCATTTCAGGGATAGTTAAAACAAGTTTCAATAAACATATTTACATTATGCTTCTACATTAAATGATAACCCTTAAATACAATTTCCACTTGTACAATATGTGCTAATAGTTAAAATAAAATATTTATATTCTAAATGAATTCATGATATAAAATATCTTGAAGTGAGTGACCTTCCAATTAATATTAGAACTATTTTAGAGACACTTAAAATAATGTTATAATTTCATCTTATTTACATGATACCTAAAATGGAATACATATTATGTTAAATTTAGTTTTTGTTAGACCTAATAACCTAGTTATATTAAAAATTAATTAATTTTGATTTTATTCATAGGGAAAATAGTTTAAATAATTTATTGACACTTTTTCACTAAGCATGTAATGGTTTTCAACCATTTATACATATCAGAACAATGAAATTCAACATAACTTCAACTTCATGTCAGGAATCATGAAAATAAGACAAAAGGGGTTTTTTTCAATATTATTGAAATTATT
>JARHVA010005043.1:750000-790000 GCA_037957365.1 Torreya grandis | reverse complement strand
GTCCATGGTTAGATAACAACCACAATGACTTTTGGTATTTTATTTAGTATTAGGGGTGTATGAAAGCATTGGAACTATATTAAGTATGAAATTTATTTGTGAACATCCAATTATTATTAAAATGTAATATATAAATATCTTTAAAAATTTCATGCCAAATAATTAAAATGGATTTATAGGTGTCATTGTATATAAAAATTGATATGGCTTATTCTACCAAACACCAAACGGATTCTTGTTATTATTCTAGTTAGAAAAAATAAACTTATCTATATTATAAAAAATGTGGCTTAAAAAATAGTCAAAATAATTTAAAATGGAATGTGATTGTATTTAAAAATATTTATCATTATGAATTTACTTCATTTATTGCTCACTGCTTAGATAATGTTATGGAATTTTTTTTAAAAACTTTTCATTATAAAAATTTTAATTTTATGAGGAGGCAAAAGCTATAAACTAGGGGAAAATATACTTCAATATCATATTTTTATTAATTAAAGCACTTAATAAAATAAAGGACTAATTTAAAATAAGTGGATTTAGAATAAAATAAAATGAGTCATCAACAACTTAGGAGATGTAGGATTTTTTATTCAATTATTTTTTTCAAGATAGGAATTGATTGTTTTCACCACCACTTTTTATATACATGTACCAATATTTTAATATAGTGTTGATCAGCTACTTAGTTCAATGTTATATAACCTAGTGCATCTTCAAATGTATTTTGTTTCGGTTTATTGGTATTACTAAAAGTTATAATAACTTGAAATGAATTTGATTGATCTATGTTGTGTTGTTTTAGACTATTTACTATATCAAATTATAGCTTTGCTTTTTATTTATTAAAATACGTATATAAATAATTTATTTAGTATAAAATTTATTTTTAAATAAAAAATTATAGATCATTATATTATATCAAATTATTCATTTATTATATTATTAAAACCTTTATAAAACAAATATTTTAGCCACTTATTATTTTGTGTTTGGTATGGTAACACATTATTTCATATTTGATACAATAAAATATTATATACATTAAAACTAAATTATATAACACAATCTTTTACATTTGGAAAATACATATCATGGTTCTACCCTTCAATTATAATACCTTATTTATATTCTAAGGCTTTCATTCACTATCTCCTTATGCTTAAATTTATTATCTCTTAGTCTAACAACTATTATTATAATGACTAAACCTTATAAAATTTGAAAATTTTATAAACCTAATCATTATACTTCTCTACAAGTTTTGGACTTGTACCCTTTTTCTAGCTTCCAAGACACATGCTGATGAAGAGACCAAACTTCTAAAGGCCATAAATTTTAATCTCTAACTCCATTTGAGCTCTAATTTATGACAAAATGACATCTCAAAAAAATTATTTGAACCATAACCCACCCTATTTGATTACTGACATTTTTATAACTTTATAGAGGCTAATGTGACCATATAAGGGTGCAAAACAACATTTTAATATTTTTTTCATGATTTTTCCATTTTTAGAAATAACTTATTTTTGTAATTGAACATTAAATTTAGTTGAAATTAATATATTAGGTAAATTTTATTTTTTATAGGATATGTTTATATTTTTAGGCCCATCTGATTTTGTATTGAAAACTTAGTAAAAAAAGTGGTCGAAAATTTGATAGAAAATGAATGTCACTAAAAATAGTAATGTTCTAAAAATTTTCATGGGTCAACTAGCTTTAGGTATATTTTGATTTCCTTATATTTTTTATTATGAATGTCAAATCCAATTTATAGTTTATATCTATTTGATTACTCTATTTTAATATTTTATTCATTCAATGAGAATCAACACAGAAGATCGGTTTCATGCAAACTTTAAGTTTATGCCTATTGCTATTTTTACTTAGATAGTCCTTTTTTTCATTGTTTGGTATCAAAAAAAATTTAAAATATTTGAGGTAATATCTTTGTGAATTTATATTTTATATTTTGGTTAAATATTTTTTGATTGAATACCATGTGCCAAATATGATGAGAGGAAAAGAAAAGTGAAGAATTGCTTATATGAACATGACTATGCAAGAGCTTCATAGGCAAGTGGAAAAATTAACTAAAATTTTAAAAAATTATATACAAATTTGAGTGGATGATGAAATAAATAAATAAATTTAACATTAAAATGAAATTAAACAAGAAGAGGAATGAGAACAACCACCATCAATGGAAGAGAGGATAGTTAGGGATTTAGAGGGAAGGAATCAAGGAATCAAGGTTGATGTTCTAGATTATGAATGGAATTTAAAACAATAGGAATTTATATATTAAATTAATAATATGGATAAATATTTTCAAAAGGAAAACTCTGAGATATGACATGAAATTAAAGTTTACATGAATAAAATGGAAGGGTTGTGAAATGATTTAGTGGGATTGCATTTAGAAAAGGATATAAAGAAAAGGTAAAAAGAAGACCAACATATGGATGAATATGGAGACTAAGTTGAGGGATAAATTTATTATAATGGATTATATAGAAAAAATATATAGAATATTACATAATTTAAATCAAAAGGATCATAGTATAAAATTGTATACAAATGAGTTTTATAAGATTTTCATATGAGTGGAGCATGATGAAATAGAAGAATAGATGGCTACAAAGTATTTAAATGTTTTGATGTTTTCTATTGAAAATGAATTGACCATGCATAAAATACTTTTTATTTAGGATCCTTATCAATTAGATTTAAAGGTAGAAGAAATACAAAAAGATATATTTTAAGAAGATCAACTAGATGAATAAGAGGGAAATCCCCTTTATAAGGGGGATGAGGTGAGTTCAATACTACTAGAGGTGGGTTTAATCTCACTAGATAAGAATCATCATGTGGTTCATAAATTCAAATAGAAAGTAGATAAGGGTTTGAACACTAACAAAGAGGAAGACAAGTTTAGAGAGGAAGGCTCTAATGGTGATATATGGTGCTTTGCAAATCAACATAGATCTTATGTTTGTTATAGATGTGTGAAATAATGAAATAATAAATTTGATTTTCCCCACTATAATAAACATTAAATTATGGAATAATATCACCTAATATTTAATTTAGTTGAAGCTAAGATAAAAGAGAAAAATAGTGAACTTATAGTAGTATGGATAAAATCTGATAATGAGGAAAATAATGATTACTGTAAGGAAAGAATAGGTGTAAAATAAGGAATGTGGTGATGTCTATTTGTGAACAAATACTTATTAAATAATTTATACTTTGGGAGGTAAGATATGAAAACTAATTAAATATGGTGATAGTTGTGAAAATATGGTTTCAAAATACCTGACTGAGAAACTAGGTTTACAATGTGAAAAGCATCCTTATCCTTATCAAATATAATGGTTTAGTAAATGTAATGAAGTTAAAATAGATAAAAGGTTCTTAATTAATTTTTTATAGGAAAAATTTAAAAATATTAAATATGTTGTGATGTTATACCATTGGATGAATTCCATGTGTTATTAAGAAGGTAATGTCTGTTTCATAGAAAAGAAATTCACGATGTATAAAATAACACATACTTTTTGAAAAGGTGGTATGAGGGTAGTTTTATTACCTCTTAAATAAAAAATTTAGGATGTAAAAATGTTATCCATAAAATAATATATCAAAGGCATGAATATTATAAGTTGTTGTTTTGCATTAATATAAAATAAAGAAGACAATAAGTGGTGAAAATACTAGCATAAATAATAGAAGTGTTGAAATAAGATTCGTAGGTTATACCTAATGAGTTATCATATGGTTTACAAAAAAAGATAGGTATTCAAAATCATATTGATTTTAATCTAAGATCATATATACCCAATCAAGCAATTTATAGGATGAGTCCAAAAAACATGGAAAAATAAATAAAATACTTAATAAATTTATGAGAAAGGTGTAGTAAGGGAGAGTATGAATCCATGTGCAACACCAAAATTTATAAATATTAATAAATATGGATGGTGGAGGATGTGTGTGGATAGTAGATAAATCAATAAAATTAACATAAAATACATATTTTCTATACCTCATTTAGATGATATGATTGATGTTCTTAATGAGAGAAATACTTTACTAAGATTGATTTATGTATTGGTTACTATCAGATTCAAATTCATGGAGTATATGAATGGAAAAAAATTCAAGACTAGGGATTGATTATATGAATGGATAGTGATGTTGTTTAGATTATCTAATATACATAACACATTTATTATGGTGATGAACACAATGTTATGATATTAAATTGGTAATTTTATGGTGGTTTATTTTGATGATATTTTTATATTTAGTAATACTAAATAAGAGAAATTAAAACATTTTATAATGGTATTAGAGTTTCTAATAAAGGATAATATCTATGAAAATTTAAATACGTACAATTTTATGTATAAACTTTTGGTATTATTGAGATTTGTAGTTCTATAATATGGTGTAAGAATGGATAAAGAAAAAGTAAAGGAAATTATTTAGTGGCCTATTTCAAATAACATATTAAAGGTAATAAGTTTTCATGGTTTACCAAAATTTAAAAAAAAATCATTAAAAAAATTAGTACCAATAACAGATTGCATGAGAGGAAAAAAATTTATATGTATAAGGGAAATAATGGAAATTATGGAGTCATTAAAGAAGAAGATTACAAAAAAATATTTTAGCATTACCAAATCTTAAAAAATAATTTGAGGTGGATTGTGATGCTTCACATGTGGGAATTGGTGCCGTGTTAAGTCAAAAAGGAAAGCCAATAACATAATTCAATGATAAATTGGATGAGGTAAGAAACAAGTATTCTACATGTCATGTTTAATTTTTTACCATTGAAATAGCATTAAGAAATTGGAGGCATTACTTAGTGCCTAAGGAATTTATATTATTTACATATCATGAGGCCTTGAAGTATATGAATAATCAAAATAAGTTACATAATAAATAAGAAAAATGGGTGTATTTCTACCAGGGATGTATTTTTTTTTAACATAAACTAGGAAATCATAATCAAGTAGCTAATGATTTGATCAAGAGAGTGGTTTTGTTAACTAATATGGTGAGTGAAGTAGTTTGATTTTAAGTTATTAAGGAATTATATAGTACTAATTCATATTTTGGAAAGATTATTGAGAAATGTGGGAATCCATTAGTAGGTGAGATAGGTATTATTCATGACAAATATATTATACATGGTGGATATCTCTTCAAAGGAAAAGCTATGTATTCTAGTTGGGTCTCTAAGAGATAATATTAATAGAGAACTATACAGTGGTGGTTTGGATGGAAATTTTGGTGAGACTAAGATAGTATCCTTTTTGGAGGATAATTTTTTTTTGAACAATATGAATAAAAATGTGTTAAGGTATGTTTAAATGTGCATAATATATCATGTGTCTAAAGGCCATACATAGAATACAGGTTTATACATTCCATTACTAATTCTAAGAGGAACATGGAAAAATTTGAACATAGTTTTGATGTTTGGTTTACCAAAGAGACAAAGAGGTAATGATTCATTTTTGTTTTTGTAGACGAGTTTTCTAGGATGGTTCATTTTATTCTGTGTAAGAAATCCAATGATGCCACTAAAGTTGTAGAACTATTTTTAAGGATGTTGTGAGATTAATTGGTGATCTAAAAATCATTACATAAGATAAGGACACAAAATTTCAAACTCATATTTTATTAGTTTATGGAATAATTTAGAAACTAAGATACAATTCAATAATGCATACCTCACATAAAAATATGTACAGACATAAATTGTAAACATGATCATGGGAATTTTGTTCAGATGCATAGTTGGAGAGAAGCCCAAATGATGGGACGTAACTTCACCATAGGTTAATTTTGAATATAATAGATTAGAAAATAAATAAATATTAAAATCAATATTTTATATTTTTTATGGGTTAAATCTTATGGGTTTTTTATATTTTGTACAATTACCAATTAGAGAGTGAGTTAGTGGTAATGTAGAAGTATTTACAAAACATATATAAAAAATAAAAAATTGAGGAGAAAGTTATAGGAAAGTAAAGAAAAGTATAAAATAGAAATAAATGTAAGAATGTAAAAGGTATTTAAATAAGGATATTTATTTATGGTTTACTCGAGGAAATAAATATTTCTAATAAGTACCTATAATAAGTTGAAGTACGATAAATTTGGTATCTGTATAATTGTAAATAAAATCAATGATAATTCTTATGAGGTGATTTTAATTAATAATTTTAAAATCTATCTAGTATTTAATTTTAAAAATATATATGATTTCAATGGATATGATGGTGAAGGATAAGAATATGAATAAATATATTGGCAATAACAAGTACCAAAGAAGAAGAAAATAAAGATAGTGCATGTTGTGGATAAGATGAGTGAACACAAAGAAAGTAAGTTATAATAAGTATTTGGTATAGTGGGAAGGAATAAAATATGAATACAACACTTAGATTTTAGAATGGGAGCTTAAAAAAATTGAAAATAAAAAATGGCAAGGTTTCAGTTAGGGAGACTTGCAAGAGTTGAGATGTTTTAAATTAAAGGAGAATGATGCAGAGACCAAACTTATTGAGGCCATATAATTTGGTGTGTAACTCTATTTGATCTCACTCATTTTCACCAAAAAAAATTTATTAATTTTTTAAAATCATCCATAAAACATCATATTTGGTTATGAATGTTTATATAACTTTAACAAATGTCATACATGACAATCTAAGGGTGTAAAACTATATTGTAATATATTTTTTTGGATTTTTCCATTTATATAAATAGTTTATTTTTGTAACCAAAATGAAATTAATTATAAGTTCATTAATTATGTTAATTTTAGTGTTTATATGATATGTGGATATTTTTATTCCTATATGATCTTGCAAGAAAAACATAGTAAAAATCGCAGTTGAAAATTTGCTAGAAGATGAGAGTTAGTGAAAATAACAATTTTCTAAAGATTGCATGGGTGACTTAGCTTTGGGTAGATTTTTATTTATTTATATTTTTTAATTATTCATGTCAAATATAATTTTGAGTTGATATTTATTTAAATACTCTATTTTAATATTTTATTCATTCAATGAGAATTGATACAAAAGGTTACTTTAATGCAAATTCTAAATTTATGTGTATTGATATTTTTTTTAACTAATTCATGTTTTCATCACTTTCATCCCATCTAGATGCCTAAGTCAACATAGGTTCCTATTTTAAAAATAAGTGTCCAACTCTGAAAGTCATCTAATTTTTAAATGAAATGTATGTATATGGTAGGTCTAACTAATTTAGTGTGATATATTTTCCAAATGGATTGGTATATTTATAAGATCAATCTTCATTCATTCTTCACCTAGAAAATATGGATAATTCATAGGAAAACTTAACAAGAGCACTCAATCAAGCATTGAAGTGAGTAAAACTTTCCTATTCATCCCTATTTCTATGTCAATCATGGGATAATTATCCCTGTAGGTCTAAACTACTGATGGAGCATCCCATGGTCCATATTTCCAAATTAAAATATAGGTAAACATATGTACTAACTTATCATACATTACATCCTTATCCACACACAAGATAACATGTAGGGGATAACTACATATGTCAAAGGCCATCTCTAGAGTATTAGATATGTAAGTAGTGCCCACTGATAGAGGGGTCCTTTGGGAAAATCAACACCATGTGACCACTAACCCATTTTTTCCATAGTCACTATAAGGCTGAAGAATCTAGGGTTTGATCATTTGAAAAAGATAAATGACTTATGCACATAATCTATATATATATATATATATTGATTGTTAGGGTGTGGAGGTAAAAGCTTCAACTATTGCAGACACGAAGAAGGGAGGTTGCTAAAGATCCAAAAGTACCCACATTGGCATCATGATTGACGTCGGTCAAATACAGTGCAGAAGGCAACCAGCATCAGCAGGGAGTCAGCCGACATCGGTCAGCACCAGATAGATAGGGACCGACGTCGGTCGCCTGTGGTGGTTCCAAAATTGCTTTTGACAAATAGTCAGTTAAGTGAAGCGAGTGTTTGCATGTTTATGGACTAACTATAGTCACAAGTTGCGTGTCTAATTATTGTAATTAGAGTTATATTTTTATATGCATGGGATTATATTTAAAGACCCATGAGACATGTATTGTAAATCAAGCAAGCAAGTAAAGCATTGAAGCAAGGAAGCAAGGTCAAGGAGATCTACAGGTGTAAGGTTAAGGAGATCAACTAAAGCATTCAAGGAGGGGATAGTAACTCAGGTTGTTGAGTTGGTTGTGTTGAGCAAGAGAGAGAGGGAAGAAGGTCTTGAGGTGTGGCAAGCCTTTGAGGTGGAGGAAGAGTCGCATCTTCCTTATTGTATTTTCTTCTAAGAGTATTTAATACAAGATTGTGTATTGTCTCTCAAATTCTTTTTTGTCTCAAGTTTCTAGTTACTTAATCATTCTAGTATAATTTTGTGTTTAATTGCTTATAAGAAACTAATCAATTGTGCTTCTGTTGGATAAGGGGTTCCTAACAGTTGGTATCAGAGCTACGATTTGTAGGGAGCAGGTTATTATTTGTTGATTACAGGTCATTCATAGGGTTTCTGATTGAGTGGGAGTTCAGCAATGGTAGAAGAAAGTAAGCTACGAATGGAGAAGTTTAATGGCAAGAACTATCAACATTGGTGGATGCAGATAGAGGATTATCTGTATCAGAAGGATTTGTACTTATCGTTGGGTGGGGTTGCATGCAAGCCCACATATATGAAGGATGAAGAATGGAGTGTTCTTGATCAGAAGGTTCTTGATTCCATAAGGTTGAGCCTTGCATCATCTATGATTTCCAACTTATCATAGTGAAAGACAATGGAAGAGTTGATAAAATCTTTGGCAAATTTATACGAAAAGCCCTTAGCTTATAATAAGGTATTTCTTATGAAGCAGTTATTTACTTTGCAAATGTAGGAAGGTGGATCGGTACATACTCATCTTAGTGATTTCCATGGTTTGGTAAACTAGTTAGCTTCAGTCAATATTATTTTTGATGATGAAGTAAAGGCTCTCTTAATTTTATGCTATTTACCTAAAAGTTGGGATAGTTTGGTTATGGCAGTAAGTAATTCTGCATCTGCTTCTAAAATCTTAAAATTTGATGATGTTGTGAGTGTGATCTTGAATGAAGAAATATGTAGGAGAAGCACATGTGAATCATTAGGGAATGCTCTAAGTGCAGAAAGTAGGGGAAGGAAAAGAGAGAAGGTTGAGCAAGGGAAATCAAGGTCAAAGGTGGGAAGGAGATCTGAATCCAGAGGTGTCACCTACTGGTTTTGTGGAAAGAGAGGACACACAAAGAAAGAGTGTTGGTTAAGGGATAAAGAAAATCAACATGAAGGTAATGAAGAAGCAAATGATACAAATATTATGGTATAGGACGCTCTCATACTTTCTTTGGATAGTCAGGTAGGATCTTGGGTTTTAGATTCTGGTTCTTCTTTTCAGCATCCCCAAACAGAGATTTGTTCCATGAGTATGAACAGGGAGACTTTGGAGTGCTTTATTTAGGGGATGGTACACCTTGTCAAATAGTTGGCAAAGGGAAAGTGTAGTTGAGATTGTAGATGGACAACACATGGGTGTTGAAGGAGGTCATGCATGTCCCAGTTCTGAAGTAGAGTTTGGTTTCTATAGGAAGGTTGGGTGATGAGGGATGCATAATAACCCTCATAGCAGATTATTGTAAGGTTACCAAGGGAGCACTTATTTTAGCTTGTGGTAAGAAAGTAGGTACTCTTTATCTATCTACTTGTATTACTAATTTACTTCTAGTTTATCTACTTTAGCTATAGATTCAAAGATGTGGCTTAATAGGCTTGGTCACATGAATAAGAAGGGAATGGATGTTCTTGATTCAAAAGGTATGAGTTCAGATTTGGAAGGCATAGATAGAGTTCATTACAAGAAAAGGAAATTTGATGCTTTTGATAGGAACAGGGAAGCCTTGGTGTTTATGGAGGAGATGAAGGATAGAGATTAGTCACAAGGGCTAAATAATTTTGAGCAGGGCAGTATGGATAGAGGTTTGATCCAAGATGAGCTCGCGGATGAAGAATTCATAACTTATAGGAACACACAGACACTGATGTCAGTCACTTGGAACTGACGTCAGTCAGGCATATATCGACATCAATCATGTGTAGACTAGTAGGGTCGGTAGATTTAGGCAGGAGAAGTCTGACATCAGTCAGGCAAGAACTAATGTCGGTAGAGGGGACACCGATGTCAGCCAGGGAAATGATATCGGCAATCAGGGTTAGTGCAATGAACTGACATCGGTCAGGAGCAGACTGGGAGATGGCTGAGATCGGTCACTAGAACGGATGTTGGGTGGACAGAAAGTTGTCAAGGAGTCTAAAATTCCCATATGGAGGTCAGAAAGGGTAAGTGAACCTTATATTCATTGTTCACCTTCTTTATATTGCTTATTGATGGTCAAGAACTAGGAAGATGTGAAGAAGCAATGTAGGTAAAATCCAAAAACGTTGGGATCTTGGCATGGATGAGGAGTGTGAGTCCTTGGAGAAGAACCAAATAGGTATTTATTAGTGGAGTTGTCATTTGGAAGAAAGCACTGGATGAGGGATGGATTCCCAAGTTAGAGAAGAGAGTGGATGGACACGTGAGACAGAAGGCTATGGTATATGGTCTTGAGTAGGTTGCAGGATGATGGAGGTTTGACCATTGTATTTATCTTTACCAGGTTGGATACTATTAGCTACATTATTCTATTACTGTATTGTGTTGCTTATTGTAGGGTTTCATATACAAGGAGTTTTCTGAGCTAAGGGTAAAGTTGGTTCAGAGGTATGTCATGAAGAATTTGGGAGCAACAAAATTCTTTTGGCATAAGTGACAGGTATAACATCATAGGTCTTATGGTGGTTGGTCTTCAAGAGTGACTTTGAAGAGGGATACAGAGCCAAGGGAACAAAGCAGATGGTGTATAGGTACATGTACAGTTGCAGCTGTTTATCTCCAAGTGGGAGATTGTTAGGGTGTGGAGCTAAAAGCTTCAACTATTGTAGACATGAAGAAGGGAGGTTGTTGAAGATCCAAAAGTATCAGCATTGGCATCATGACTGACATCAGTCAGATACAGTGTAGAAGGCAACTAGTGTCGGCAGGGAGTTAGCCGATGTCAGTTAGCACTAGACAGATAGGGACCTACGTCAGTCGCCTATGGAGGTTCTAGAACTACTGTTGATGAATAGTCAATTAAGTGAAGCAAGTGTTTGCATGTTTATGGACTAATTATAGTCATGAGTTGTGTGTCTAATTATTGTAATTAGAGTTCTACTTTTGTATGCATCGGATTCTATTTAAAGACCCATGAAGCATGTATTGTAAATCAAGCAAGCAAGTAAAGCATTGAAGCAAGGAAGCAAGGTCAAGGAGATCTATAGGTGTAAGGTCAAGGAGATCAGCTGAAGCATTCAAGGAGGGGATAACAACTTAGGTTGTTGAGTTGGTTGTGTTGAGCAAGAGATAGAGGGAATAAGGTCTTGAGGTGTAGCAAGCCTTTGAGGTGGAGGAAGAAGTGGCATCTTCCTTATTGTATTTTCTTCTAAGAGTATTTAATACAAGATTGTGTATTGTCTCTCAATTTTTTTGTTGTCTGAAGTTTCTAGTTACTTAATCATTCTGGTATAATTCCGTTTTTAATTACTTATAATAAAGTAATCAATTGTGCTTCCGTTGGATAAGGGGTTCCTAACACACACACACACACACACACACACACACACACACACACACACACACACACACACACACACACACACACACACACACACACACACACACACACACACACACACACACACACACATAACATAATGCTAGAAAACATATAAAGCTCTAGGTGGTCACATCTAAATCAAATAACTATTATATACTAAACACATGTGTCAAACTCAGATGCTAGCATTGATGCAACCATATAGATCTTGTGAAAGCATGCAAGGTCATAAAGTGTAAAATTCAAGAATATGTCAAATTTTATAGAATATTAATCTAGTCCATTTATAGCCTATTTAGCTAGGATCTATTTGTGCACAACAAATTAGATAAGTTTTCTTATTTTTAAGTTATTTTGATATCAATCAATAGTTATAATTTATATTTTTGACATATCTTAGTATTTAAATTTAGAATGTTTTTCTATCTTTGTTTTCAAATTAATTAGATTATTATAGATCTTTTTATAACCATTATTTTTATTAATTTATATATTCTTAACACTATATACCCCTAATTTTCTAAATTTCATTTTAAACATTTGCTTAACCCATCACTTTATGTAAACCCTAACATACACTCGGGTATTAAACCTTTTGAGTTTTTTCATTGTTGTATTTTTTAAGATTTACTTTATAACTTGAAACCTAGGCATAACACTAGCTTATATATTGTTTCTATCAATAACTTAGAGTTTTCTCATTGTCCACCTAATTTGGATTAATAAAATGAAGTAAAAAATCATATAACTAATGAAGATGCTAATAATGAAATTGAACCACATGGTAAAGAGGTTATAATGGAATATTATTCCTAACATAGAGACAACTAATATAATGAAAATAATGAACATGAAAAATAGATCAAGGTCATGTATAATCTATTTTTATATTTTGAGGGTGTATCCATCAAAATCCTAAATATCTTGTTGAGATCCTTAGAAATATATTAAAAATTAAAAAATCAAAAAGTGTAGATGAAAAACTAGGTCCATTTATTGATGATGTTATTAGAGATATTGGTCATCCCCATATACCAATAACCCTACACTTGAACACATAAAAATTTCATACTTGTAATGGGGTCACAAGATATATTTTTACACTATTACTCCCTAAAATAAATCCTAGTATTGATATATATTACATGGGAAAGATTAGTAATGTAACCTAATTATTGGTTTAAATATATCAACTCAAACTATGGGTTTACCTCCTTTGGTGACTTATCAAGATTCAAACCTTAGTGATCAAAATGTTTAATATCATGTCACTACTATAAATATTTAACATTTTATGGTTAGAAATATTAAATAATTTTTTTTGAAATCACCTTATGATATTCATTCACAAGAGGTTTTTCATAACACTCTTGCCCTTGAAATATTTTAACCCCTAGAAAATTAGTTTTGTTGCACCTAACTTAAAATGTTATGATGATAAGGGTAATCTAGAATAATATATTTTATATTTATATGTGGCATGCCTTAATTAATATGCTAATGATAACTTTTAAATAAACTATTACCAAAGAACCTCAAGTATTATGCTCTAAGTTGGTCTTGTTATTTATAAATCCAATAAGTAAAAGCATTCAAACCTACTTCAAATCAAATTATGGAACAATTCTCTATTAACATTACTAAAAAGGTTTCCTGTGTGAACTAAATTTGGAAGTGCTAAGAAATGAAATAATCTTATTTTAAGATAAATTCAACCCAAGATAGAGAAATAAACAAATAAAACTAGAAACACAGTCTTATACTTCAAATGTCTAATATTTCTCCATTATGATGTAAACTTGTTTTACTCTTTGAAAATGTGGTGCTCTCTCTATCAATGCACAAGAAAATTGGAATTATTTTGATGTAAAAGGATTTTTTGTATTATTTTATTCACTTTTATTCACTTGGATTTTATTGTGAATAAAACTTCATTATCATAATTTTGGGTTCTTTAGGATTTTATTTAAGGACTCATGAAAATGAAGGTTTTCTTTTTTATTTATAAATTTTTGGAGTAAGATTCAATGGTGGAGGATTATTTAGATTTATTAAGCCATCCAAATAATCAATGGTGGATAATGAGTCCTCACTTATGAGGATAAATACCATTTAAAATGGTTGTGAAAATCATGGGATTGGTTAGTTGAGTCAGTAAGACTAAGTTAATTTTCTTGACAACTCAGGGGATGAGTTAGAGGAGGTTGAGAAATTTGTGGGTTTGGTTGGGATCAGAGAGAACAATGTGTAAATTTTTTGGGTGAGGTGTAAAAATACAAATCTTACATTTGAAATAAGAATATAAAGTGTACATAATTTAATAATTTAACCTATTTAATTATTGGAATGTGTAGAGAGATATGATGAATTATTTTAATTATTAATAGGCTTTTAGGTGTATTTAAACACTAAATGAAATTTAGGTGTCTAAATTTTCTCCTCTTTGAAATAATTTTGTGAAGAAATACTATTTAAAATAATAGTATACCAAGTAGAGTGTTGATGACAAAAAAGGGAAAGAAATCCCCAAATGAATGAAAATGAGTGTGATGATTTCCCCTTGATTGTTTGTGAAAGAATAGAAACAAAGACTAGAAATTGATGAAAAGATAAAATCAAAAAAGTGATGTGGATGAATGATAAATAAACTTAATATAGAATCAGTGTCAAAC
The DNA here is from genome assembly GCA_037957365.1 of Torreya grandis. Classification (NCBI taxonomy): domain Eukaryota; kingdom Viridiplantae; phylum Streptophyta; class Pinopsida; order Cupressales; family Taxaceae; genus Torreya; species Torreya grandis. The sequence goes on along the minus strand of JARHVA010005043.1, from coordinate 775,519 downwards.
TTACAAGATATTGGTTATGTAAAAGGGTTACCCTGGTTAATTAAAACTAGAGTATGGATTTGAAAAGCAGTAACTTAACCATTCAAATGTTGCACACATAATGTTTTGCTAATGACACGTGGATCAATTGATTAGTTTTGGGAATGATGTATCCCAATGATAATAAGTTATATATCTGAAAATAGATAAAATATATTGAATTTGTAAATGGTGATGTTAAATTTTACGTAGATAGATTGTTGCAATATTTTGAAAATAAATTCTAACCAAATTGATTTAATTTTTATAGAAATTTGAAAAGTGGATGAAGAATTAGTAGGATGAAGGGATGGGGAGGGGAATATTTGATAGGGTATAAAAATATAAGTAAAAAAAATGGGGTATATAACTTCATTTTTGAAAATTTGATTTTGGAAGCTATTAGCTAAGAAAATTCAGTTGAGATATTTAATATAATACCTTAGAGGAAATAAGGACCATATTCCACACCATAAGCACTAAGTGGAATGAGTGAGGAGACTCCAAAGACTTGAGAGGAGTGGGCCTCTCGTAAGTGAGTTTACATTTGAAAAATTTTCATTTATTATCATTAATTAGACCACAGAGTTAAAATAAATGAATTCATTATTGACAAAATAATGATTTAAGCATTAAAATTAGTAATTTCCTTGTAGGTAATGGCAAAGTCACAAAATAGGGTACCAAATTTGGAAAACATATAAGCATAAATGTTTTGGGTAAAAAAGATGATTTCATTGTTTAACAATAGTGTAATCATGAAATAGGGTAGTTATATCATTGGTCAGAGAAGAGATTTAATTCGAAGTAGTAGAGAATTTATTGGATTATGTCAAAGGTAAATTTGAAGGGATAAATAACTAATTTTCATAATGTAAGAGTGAAATCGTGTTTTATAAAATGAAATAAAAATGATGAAATTGAATGAAATATATATGTGTGTGTATATATATATATATTATTGTTGAGTAATATGAATGTGGTAATAATTTTTAATTTAATGTTGAGTTACATTAATTAAATTCTAATGTATGTGAGTTAAAAGAGGTATTACCAATGCTTGTGATTCAAAAGAGGAAATCTAAAGTGATAAAATGAATGGAAATAATTATAGACTATGATTTTGGTATTTTAGAAGTGATCAACTTATCATATATTGCACATATTCTATAGGTTATAGTGGATATAACATTGTTGAATATACTTGTTTATAGATGGAATAGTGAGACAAGCACATGCCACTTGTTTATAAGGGAGATGATTATAACATTGGATAATGTGTATTAGATTATAAGTATTATAATATTAGGGGAAAATGTGTATTGGCTGAAGGGTCAACATAAGATTACACTATTAAGTATTTTTGGTGATGGGTTGATTCATATTGTTAGAGGTGATATTGATGTAGACTATTGTAATAGTTTAGATATGGATTCTCTAACTATTATACTCATGGTTGTTATCAATGGAATTTTCCTACCTAAAAAGAGTGGGAGACTATGTAAAATTGGTCTTATAGATGTGATTGGAGACATGATGGAGATAGGCAAGAGGTTTTCATGGGGTCCATGCATATTAACACATTTATACCAAGATTTACTTTATTTATCATATTCATATTGAAGAGATATTGGCCTATATACTTTACTATAGGTTTGGTGCTGGGATCACATTGATATAGAGAGGCCGATTAGACATATGAGCACTTATTCTAATGGTGAGCCATTCGAATATGGATGAAACATGACTATTGGGACACACAAACCACACTTAGGAGACCTAGAGTATTACAAGAGGGTTATTAATGAGCTAGGTGATGATCAGATCACTTGGAGACCTTACATGGAGATTGTGTTTAAATGGATACATGATGATCTTCACATGGATTAAATTATGACCCCATGTTATATTATTAAGAGATGTGATTATATCATAGATATATATTTCCCAGATGTCGTGATGAGATAGTTTGGTGTGAGATAACATATACAAGATGGGTGACATGTACTTACATGACTAGTGAGAGAGAGATCTCAGTTGGGCATGACCATTGATCCAACCATAACCCATCATAGATGTACATAACTAAATAATATTATGTGGAGTGATTAGAGATATGTAATTGATGATGGAGTGTTTTATGGGTATGTATATTAGTGGGTTTGATAGAAACCAATTAGATCAACTATTCCATACACAACATCATGGATGTGAAGGCAAAGATTTGTTGCTATCTTAGGTAGATAACCATGAGGTATATGTTTAAGATCCTAGATTAGGAGTTTTGTGATAGGATATAGAGGATAATAATGAGAATGAGGTAGAGGATGTCATATGGATAATATCAATTTATATGTTGTGCACATTATAGACATGGAGGATTTAGAAATTTTCCTCAAGGTAGGGGTTGATATTGACATTGATACAAGGATGGACCTAGATATAGAGTAGAGGGTTAGAGGAGAGACCACTGATATATGTGGATATGAATGAGGAAGAGAGAGTGATTATAGATATGTATAGGATGTGACCATGAGATATACACATCACACCCAGATAGATAGAGGGTATGTGGATGGTTCTTCAACACTCTGAGATCTGGGGAGGAGCATAAACTTATTGATAGACTCTAAGAGGAGATTAGATCTACAAACAAATATATTGATGGATTACATCAAGAGGTTGATATATTAAATGGTGTAATGGTTGGTAGATCATATTAGACTACTAAGATCAAATGATTATAGTCTAAGGTGGATAAATTATAGGTAGTTATAGATGTGATGGATGGGGATGACATGGATATAACATTGGTTACACATGATGTAGACACCCAAATACCATATTATATATTATGAACATAGTGTTATGGATAAGAGTGGGACACATCTCAGATTGAGTTAGTAGAGCAAGAGTTATACTAAATTGATAGGGGTAGATTGTTACTTTCGATAGCCTCATAAGGGCCATAAATCATGCCACATATTATAGTAGCTTGTATGAGGAAGTTGTATTATATTCTCATAGGGTACCATAATTTAGGGAGTACTCTATGAGACATTTGTCATCTACAATATCAGTTTAGTTGTTAGATTAAAAGAGGTACATGGGATATGTACAACATGTGATGGGTCCTCCATGAGGCACACCATGATGTGACCAGTTATTCTTCAGACTAAAAAATCCATTAGAGTAATAAGATTAGACATATGGGATAGAATATAGATTGATTCATTGATGTAAACATATTTTGAGATGTATTTTTTGTATAGACATATGTTATATTAATGATGATTTATGAGATGTTTTACTAGGTGTACTAGACATTGATGAACTATTTTTGGATTTATATGGACCTTATGCATGATTGGCAAATGTATGGATTTATGGTATCAATGGTCATATGTCCTTCATTTTTTTACCTTAGCCTCTTTTTAATTCTCTTAGAATATTTATTACTGATGTATCACTTATGTATAATTGGGTGATGTGTATGGATTTAGAATGTGACATAGGTGATTTACCTTTTGATTCTATTCTTTGAATTGGATTTACAACATTATTTTATTTTTGAGCAACCTAATTTTTATATATAATTAAACACATTACCACCAATTATATTGAATAATCATGATTAATGTTGTTTTTTCAAGCATAAGAATAAAAAGAAGGAATAAATTGTGTAAAAGCAAAGTATGTCATGATATAGTGAAACCATAACCATACTATTATGCGTTTGAAAAAATAATCTTTTTAAACACAAAAAAAGGTAAAATCATGATGTGAAAAAAAATCTAAATGATTTTAATACACACAAAATGATAATATAATAATACTAAAAACTATTAATAAATAAATGAACAAATAAAGAGTAACTTAAATAAAATAAAAATGATCATAATTGACACATAAATAGAAAATAGCCATTTGAATGGCTAGATATAAAATGAAATGAAATAACCAATTTAGTGGCTAAGAATAATAAATGGATCAAAGTAACCAAGTGAATGGTTAGATATAAAAGAAAAATATTATAAAAAATAAACAAAAGAGTTTAAAATTTGAAAATTTGTAAAGAAAAAGCAATCTAGGAAAGGACTATATAATTGTAGCCAAGAGTGAGGCTAGATATCAAATAATTAAGGGATAAGCACAAGGATAAGCTAATCCATTTTGAGGAAATGGATGATGGGGAAGATGATCGAACCCTAGATAACCCATGTCTCTAAACATTTCCTACATAATCCACCTTAGACAAATTTTATGTGAGGATATTAGGGTATTAGGTTAGATATTAGGATATTCACAAAACTTTATGAATTATCTGATTAATTTTTTTTGAGTGATGACCCAATTATTTTGTTTACATAACATATAACTTCTCAATGTGCAACAAAAGAATAAAAGAAAAGCAATATGAGAAATGTAAAAAGGCGAAGATGAAAATAAAAATTTTATATAAAAAAATAATGGTGAACTAATCCTTATGATCAAAGGACAAAAAATGTACATCTTTCCAAACTCACAAAATACTAGCTTTTTTGGATGTGTTTATAGAGAACAAGCCTTGACAAAATCGATTAATGGGATAATGTTTCTCCTTTTTGAGTATATACACTTAAATAATTCATTTTAAAGTAACTTTATTGGGAAATATTTTAATTTTAATTGATTTTATGACCTCAAATACATAGTCTCATGTGACTAGGTAGATACATGGGCTTATCAACAAAGACTATACATAGGCGAGTAATGGATATCTCCCCATTGTTAATCCTATAGAACTAGTGAGATGCAAAGCCTCAATAAAAAATATCAATGAAGGGTGAGAGATGGTTTTATTTTGAATTTTATAAGTTTATAATAAGGATTTTGTGTTATATGAAAATATTTTATCCCCAAGTTTTGGACCCATAACACTAGTAAGATATAAGGGCTTATCATTGAAGACCAAGATAAGTGAGTAATGTTAACATATTTATTTTATAACATGTATAGTAATTTATAATATCGATGTAACTAAAAGAGGAGACCTTATCATGGATAATATTCTAAACTATGATGTTGGCTAGTATTTTCTATGTCTGAAAAGGAGACATAGGGAAAAAAAGATTAACTCTACTCATAAGAACTAAGGTAAGAACCAATGTAATGCTAATTTGGAAAATGTCTTTCATGAGGTAATAGGGTGGTATGAAGAAGTGAAATTATATGATAGAATTCAACTTTAAATCCTTGCATTATGCAAATTGATAATTAAATAATCACCAAACACAAAATCTGATATATAAGACAAAATGTAAATGATGGAAAATGCAATGTAGTGAAAACAATACATGTGTAAACAAAATACCTCAAAGTATCAAGGTAATTTTAAATAACAAGTTATTTTTTTTATTGTTTTTATATGGATTTATTGGCATATGTACCTAATGGAAGGTTACAAGATGCATAATTTTCCTATTTATCATCTTTCTATCCCAAGCTAATTCTAGGTAATCTCTATTGTTCTAACTAGATTTCCTCTTCAATCTCTACTTTAGTTCTATTATTTAATTTTAATAGTACCTAATTAGGATGAAGTTTTTAAGCCCACCAAGAGTTTATAGGAAACAATTTAGAGTATCAATATCTATTGGGGAATCTTTTTTGAATAAATATATCTAGATATAAGTTTATTTGGAAAAGTTATGTGGTAATTTTGGTTTTTCTTGGAAAAACACAATTATCAAAAAGACCCACATTAATATGCTTGATAGTAAATATTAATTATAGAAACCTTATAAGATTTATTTGGATCATCATAGAATATATATTCCTTTCTCTATAAGGGCTACAAGTAATGTTGTTAAAGAGTATCAAACAATAGGGACTGATGAGTTCTTTATATGTATGAAAACCAATATCACATACACAAACCTTACTAACTAACCACAAAATACTACAAAAGTCAAAGTAAGATATATATTTATTTAAAATCCTATCCTTAATTTCTTGGGAAATCAAAAATTTGAAAACTTGTTTTGATGTGGATCAAAATTAATCTCAAAATCATGATCTAACTCATTATAGTGCCATTTTACTAGTTTAGCATAATAAGTAGTCAACATGGGAGTTAATATTCTTTCTCAAATTATAATTAAGAGAAATTTACATGCCATTTATTTCTTATTTGATTTAATATCTTAATTTTTTGTGATATCATTGTCATCAAGAAAAAAGGAATTGATTTATTTATCTATTGGTGTATATTGATTGTTTTTTGGAGCTTTAAGCAATGTCTAGTGAAGTAGTGTTTCTCTAAATGGGATGATTTCATGTATTTTTACAAATGTTACAAATTATATGTTTCCATGGGATAATTACAATGATGTTATTTTATGTTTATTTTATTTGGCACATGTTATTTTGATGTTATTTGACACCCTTTGACTAAATTGGATAGAATATTTGATGGAACCACACAATAGGTCCTTGGTGAGATTTACTTAAATTTAAAATTTGTCCCAACACATGTGGTCACCTCATTATCAACTATACCATACATGAGAGTCTTTTATATGTTATTGGGATGACATTCAATACATTAACTATGTATTAAACCTTATATAGTGCATGGGTGTGTTAAATACATTCATTCTAAAAGGGTAATTAAATTTTTCATAATTCACTATGAACATCAACTTGGAAAAAATATGTTTATACATAGGCATTTCATTATCAAATGTAATAAGATTAATCCTTTATGAAAAGGGAAGAAATGGGCAATCCCATTTCCTAGGAAGCTAGTACTTGGGAGACCATTACATTAGAGATAAACATTATATTTCATGAAATCTTCATCAACTACTATATAACATATTATATTACATAGAGAATACAAAATTGTTCCTATTTATAATATTCCTAATCAACTATAGAAAACAAAACTATAGGTTCCATGAATCCCCATTCTTTCTTTTATTTACTTCTGATCATAAATTCTTATTATACATACACAGAGCATCATATATTCTCTAGTGAAAAATATTAGACCTATATATGTTACTTGGTGGTACCATTAGTTTGTTACACCAATTTACAAGTGTGGAGATACCTATGACCATCCTTTGGATGAGATAATAAGATAATAATTTACTTCAAAATATTTTTAAATACCAAATAAAATAAAACATTCAAAAATCCAAAAAATCAGGATTTCTATGTTTTATTCTCATTGAAATCTATGTTTTTGATTGTGTGTTCCTAGATATCATATTATTTATTTATTAACATAAACATATGTTTCACACATATTTTGAGTGTGATGTAGGCATACATAAGCAAATGATCTATGAATATATGAATGTTGGGCCTTACCTATACTCACGTCATGTGTATGTTTGGGGTACCTACTTCTTTTATCATGATACAACTATATTATATTATTTTATGGTCATTTACATTATCATGTTTGATATTATGTACTTACACGTGCCTTTATCCATGATTATATATTTTTCATTGTACTTCATATGTTATGTAAATAATATTTATTAGTAACACATATATCCAAGGAGTATAATGATATGCTTATGTTGGTTTCTTATGATTCCATGATTTTATTTTTTCACTTTCATGAGTGAATTCCTTGTTTTCTATCATATTACATAATATTAATTATTCAATCATTTAAATATACTCCTTTTAATCTTGCACCTATGCCTTTATTTTCTTATTATGACATTTTAAACATGCCATAGTTTGTTGTATGTAGATATCTAAATATTTCATTCTATGATTTGTGACCATTTGACTAACTCATGTCTCTTTGATTTTGTCAAATTTTAACATGACCCTTATTTGAGGTATCCTTAGACCATTGAATTTTTTCTTACCTTCAAGTGATCTTTAATGCATGATTGATTTATTCTTGAGCTTGTATTGTCACTCTATAGACATTTACATGACTCACATCATTCATCTTATTACTTTATGTGATCACATACTATGTACCTTATTATTGTATCTACATATACATGATACTCATATATAGTATAAGATACATATATAGATTATACAATTATCTTATCCTTTTGGTGTAAGGTAACTACTAGTTTATAATTCCCCTCACCTCAAAAGAGTGAAATATGGATGGGTGCATGCCATAGAGACATGGATTCCATATTTTCAAATTTTTATTTTTTAGTGGGAGCATGTTATGGAAACATATTCTCCACACTTAGACTAGTTATCAAATTCTCTAGATTTGGTGGGGGGATATCATGGGAATATATCTTACACTCTTTTAAAAATATCAAATTTGGCCAAATTTCATAGTTATATGATTCAAATACACATTTATGGCATCATTATATACATTTGAACCATTGTTATACCTAAGTCTCAGCTTGAGACATATATGACGTACATATTCCATGAAAATAGAACTTTAATTTTCAAAATCAAATTATATTTCATATTTCAAATATACTATGGATTGTTATCATACATGCTATGGAATTTTATAGACTATTATTAATCCAATCTATTGAAATAGTTGTTTCACATTTTTTCAAGGTTGAGGTGATTAGATAACTCAACATTACCAAGTTTATAGGTAAAACTTGATTAAATCATCTAGCTTCACCATATTTATAAGATGGAGTGATTAAATCATTCACCCTCAATATATATATAGTGTGATTTTATTGTATCACTCACACTCACTAGGTTGTAATTATGATTGGGTTCCATGATTACGATAAAGTCAATGTCTATGTGGAATCTCACTTTTTCACCAAGGTTGGGGGGATGTTATCCTCCATTATCTATATAAATTTATGCACTTTCAAGTTTAAAAAATTTCCTAATATCAAATACATAACTTTATAATAAATAATATCTTAAAATTAAATTTCATAAGATAAATATGGTTTCATCAATACATAGGTGTACTCCTAACCTTGATCCTTTTAATTTAAATAATTTAAAATTATTTCAATTATAAATTATATGCACTGATTATATACTATAATATTATCTTTAGTTTAGGTTAGTCACCAATGAGACACTCAATTTTCACTCATGAAAATATAATGTGTGTTATACACACCCAATTACACATATAATTTTATTTAAACTATCAATTTCATGACTATATTAAAGAGATATGAAAATGTAGACACTAAATCATAATTATATAGCACCTCAGTATTGTGCATTTAAAAAATATGTATCATGGTTATACCTTCTAGTTATAAGACCTTACCACTACCAAAAGGATCATACCTACTATCTCTTTATTCCTAAATTTAATATCTCTAAGTCTGACCAATGTGGTTTTGATGACCAAGACGTCTATACTATGTAAAATTCTCTAAACCTAAGCGTTATCCCTCTCTTCCAATTATGGATCCATACCTATTTTTTTGCCTTTGAAAACCTTGTATCCCAAGTAGATGCCTATATCAACACATGTTTTTGTCTTCAAACTAAGTGTCTTGTGCCCAAAACTCATTCAAATTTGAAAATGAAATATATCATTATAATTTCCCTAAGGGATTTAGTGTGAGATATTTTTGAAATGGATGGGTATATATACAAGATCAAACCTTATTCATTCCTCACCTATAACATGGTAGGAACTCACAAGGTAACTTACTAAGATGACTCAATCAAGCATTCAATTAAGACAACTTACCCTATTCATCTCTATTTCCATCAGTATAAAATTAACATACTCGTAGATACAAATTACTGGAGGATCTTCCCATGAGCTATACTTTAGAAGTTACAAAATCAATCACTCTATGTTCTTGATTATCACACATTACATCCTAATGCACACACAATCCAACACATAGTAGGTAAAGGAATAAGTATTAGGCCTTATTTAGAGTACTAGATATGTAGGAAATTAAAATAGATATAGGGATATTTGGGTTAGTTAGACACCATGTACTCACTAACCCATTCTTCCCATAGTGACTCCAAGGGTGAGGAATCTATGTTTTGATCATTTGGAAAAGAGTGATACCCTATGCACATCATATAGAGACATCAAAATAAATGTTCTAAAAAACCCAAAATACCTTAGGTGGTCACATCCATATCTAATTACAATTATATACTAGACATATACATCCAAATCATATAATAACATCAACACAACCATCTATATCTAATGCAATAATTTGAGGCCATAGAGTGAAAAATTATAGAATCTAATGATTTTTCTAGAAAAATGATGCATTCTACTTATAACATGTTTTAGCCTAGATCTACATGCCCATAGTAAATCAACTAATTAGTCTAATCTCTAATTTATTGAAATATGAATCAATAAATTAATTTTATATTTTGGCATGTATCATTATTTAAATTGATAATATTATTTATCTAAGTTTAAAAATTAATTAGCTTGCTATAGATCTATTTATCACCCTTATACTGATTCATGTCTATATTCCTAAACTTATATACCCATGCTTATATAAATTTAATGTGAAACAAATATATAAATTGGTGACTTTTGTTACAAAATATATTTTAATGAAACCACTATTGGATATTAAAATAAGTAATTGATGATGTTATTATTTGATATTTTTGTAGAGTTGATCTCAATGGATCTAATTTTAAAACATATTATTATTTTTAGATTACAAAGTGCACTGATAAACATTTATTTTTCAATACTTAAATGGTTTTTCAATTCATTTAGTTCATAAAAAATGTCACTCAAAATAATATTGACATAGTAGGGGCTATTGAGGTAAAACAAATTCTACTTGCTTTGACCAAATAAAGTTATTTTTTAATATATGTTTATGTATTTTCAAAATTGGTATGTAGACATTGGCTAATTAAAGAAATGTAAATGTATTAATGATATCATTTTTCAATAAATAAAATTGGTGTGAAATATATTTTAATATATATATATATACCCAAGAATAATGAAAATAATTTCACTGATATGTTTATATATGTTTTGATATCACTGTAATATTTTACAGACCAGTAGGGTTAGTCTAGAAATGTATTAGGGATCTAAAGAATCAATTGATAATATGTTAATTGATTACTCTTACAATAAAAATATTCATATATATAAGGCTAATAATATAATAAAAAATACACTTAATTATTATTTATATAAATAAAACAACTTACATGAATTATCACCAATGTTGCTATTTGTAAAAGACATCACAAATGTAAGGTAAGTAGTAAATAGATTTCATTGAGTGTTAAATAAATGAATTATTGTGATTATTATATTTTTGTGAAAAAAATAATATGTCCACTATCTTATGTAAACTATTTTAAATTAATTAAATGTTGTATTAATTATAAGTATGATAATTTTTATGTTTAAATTGCTATATGGTTTTATTTATCATCAATTATTTTTACTAAACATCATAAAGATACATGTGTGATAAATTAAACACACAAAATATATCATGGATCTTTGTGATATTTTTCATATAATTATATTTATCATAATTTTTTTTGTTCTAGGTCTTGTGTTGTCTTTTTGGCTGGTTTTTAGTGTCATTTAGACTTACGTTGGTGGTTCTAGTTGGTTTCTAGTTCTTTCTCACTTTGTATCACTATGTATTACTGAACTTCAATGCTTATCTTTCACTTTCCTTTTGTAAGGGTACATGACCTATCAACCCATTTATTAATCTATCATATTAAAAAATATTCATCATAATTTTTTCAAAATAAACATTACATGGATAATTATGGTATTTTTCTTGCACTTATAGCTAAAGGTAATAAAAAATCAAACAAATTTGATAAATTCTACATGGATATTAGTGATATTTTTATTTCAATTATACATAATCAAATAAGATATAAAAAGTTGTGATATTTTGTATTATAGTTTGTCATTACCAATTTTGATTGATTTTCATTGAAATGAAATATTAAATGCTTCCATGTTTTAAAATTAAACATTGAATTGATTCAGCAAATCAAATTCAAAAATTACATCAAAATAAAATATTAAATATTACCATTCTTTAGCATAAAAAATTGAATTGATTTAACAAATTAAATTAAAGAATCTAACATTTTAACATTGAATTCCAATATCTTTCAAATTGGAATATGAAAAATATTATATCTAATACCAAAACACTAAATTTTAATCCAATAATAATATATAATTATAATATTTGATACTATTAAATCTAATAAAAATAGTTTTACGGTTTAATATGGACTAGAATATGTAAAAAATTAATGAATTGATGGTTATAATTAGACATATTTCCTATGTTAAATAAGTTTAAAATAAGATTTTGGCTAGGAAATATATACTAAACATAATAAAAATGGATATTTGAATGTTTATATTCATAATCTAAGGCCCAAGAGAAGGCATTGTAGACAACCTTCTTAAACAAAGTTAAGAGGTTTATGAATGGAGGTGAATTATGAATGATAGAGGATATTAAGGAGAAACACTTTAGATAAAAAAGAACTCAAAGAATAATGTGACAACCAATATATAACTATAACAGAATAGTTTTATTATGCTATGTGTTGCATAATATCTATGAGATCATATGCCTAGTGTCTATATACTTCTAACTTCATTCTTGTCTATGTAACCATGTAATGAACTAAAAATAATGGAAATTTAAATTAATATAAAACTGAGGGAGATGAAGTTTTAGTTAAACCATTACAAGATATAGTAATAACCACTTTATATCCAACAAATGTTTTGACATCACTAACTTCATTATCAATGAGCTATGTTCTATAATACTGACATTGTTTAAACTTACACTAACACATAAGTGAAATTAAATCTTATAATTAGCATGTAGGTGACGAACCTAATGATGATCATGTTAATAATATCACAAAGATAGATATGTAAAAATGGTAAATTGTGGTAAGATATATTAAACTAGATCCTCCTAGATCAATCAAACCTCCATGAAGAGTAATGTTAAACATTACATATAATTAAAAAATGATATTTGGAAAAACTTTATAGCTTTAACTTATATAAATGATTTTAATTTGGAAGTAACATGACCTGCTTTGATGATCTAGAAGAAAGGGATCTCTCATCGATGTGTTTATTTGACTTGAGTTTCAACTACTTGATCAACTTCTATTAGGATGTTAAAATAGTGATTAATATATGTATATTGAAGATTCTTCTATTTATTTGAAGTATCTAATTTAGGTGTAAAGTAATGGTGAAAGAGTTTAATGTTGAATACTTCATGCAAATATAGGTAATATGGAATATTAATATTGAAAGCTTTCTCTCCTATATTTTTGATGGTATAAGATTCATACCAAAGTGGAAGAAGATTTTAGTCAGGTTGTGTTTGTCTTTCCTTTTTTAGGTGTATTTAGAATTTATCATGAACTTAGAATTTGTGAGGTGTTTCTACTATTGATATTTCACATTAGTGTATTATAGAATGATCTACACTTTATGTTGTATGTGTTAGATGGGATTAATCAATTGAAAATATTTGAACTTAATTTTGAGCTAAAGGAATTTCTACTATTGATATAGGAATATGATAAGCTATATCAATGGTTGTTAAAGGCTGGAAACCTGAACAAACCTCAAAATAAGTTAGATTATTTAAAATTTGTGTTTAAAATATAATAAAGTACCTTCCAAAAATTTCTCAAGAATTTTTTATCGCTATCTGATAAAATAGTTTTTAAGATTCTAAAATGGATCCATACATGTTGAAATCCCAATTGAATTGTTTCTAGATATGATATTAATTTTTATAAGGTATGAAAATTGACATCTTTTGAAATATATCAGCTACTACATAACATGATCATTTAAATGATTAATAGTAGGGTAGCTTTAGATAAAATCCATGGAAATGGGATCCCATACACTCATTTTAACTATAATAAGTGTGTAAAAACCTTTACTCTTATTAACTGGTTTACTAATTTCATATATGTACAAGACTTGATGTATTTGGATACACTAGACTAGAGACATGGTCAAAGTAAGTACTTATGAAACACTTCAAGATTATTTTAAACATTGAAATGTCATAATTTGGCCTCTAATATATATTTTTATATCTCTACCTCATACTAAATGTAAAGTTTATTAAGGTTATATAAGAGTCCATATTACAAGTATAAATCTTAAACTAAATTATTACAAAGCAAGTTTTGAAATATATATATATATATATATAATATAAGTCAAATGGATATAATTATAAACCTGAATTGACGTCACATGAACATGTATCAAGTACATAAAAGAGATATTTAACTAGTGGATGGATCGTATAATATATTACTATATTTTCACTTCCCTTCTTATGATTGATATTTAGGTGGAACTGTTGAAGATAAGAATGCCATTTCTTATATCACTCTCGTTCGGAGTCTCTAATAACTTAAGAATAGTATGCACTATGTGGATCACATTATCCATGCCCAATATATAATGCTTCAAATGTCTACATTGATTAAATAATAATATAAATCACACAATCATAGATTGGGTAGAATTTTACCAATATGATAAATGGTTTGTTGTGATATTCAACCAATTGACCATATTGAGTGAGGACTACTCCAAACACAAATTCGAAGGCATTTGTATCAATTTTAAATGACTTGAATATTTGGTCACATAATTACTCATGTGGAATATAGTTTTAATATCAATCATTTCAATTATTTATATTATTTGGAATTTTAGATGATCTTTTCCTTATCCTAAACTTTAAAGAAGTTCAAAGGATAACTCACATAACAAAAAAAAGTAAACATTACCATATAAATTTACTAATCCTAAGAACATATGAATCTCTATGTGACTCTTTGGTTGTGTCCATTATTTTTCTACTTCAATTTAGTCAATTACATATACATTCATTATGTGTATACTATGTATCCCACATAGTATATCTTCTAAATAGAAAATGATAGTTTTCTCATGTTTGAATATAGATTGTGTTTATGCAAAGTGTCAAGCACTTTCTATATATTTCATAGATATTCATTCCTTATTTTTTATGAATATTAAGATTTCATCAAGGTAGACTAATTTATTTTTGTAGTGAATGGCTTGAGAATTTCATTCATCATGCACATAAATTTAACTAGTGCATTAGTCAAACTGAAACATATGAATATTAAAAATGACAACATAGTCGACGAGTCTCTAGAATAGACACTATCAACATAAACTATTTAAACATGAGAGATATATTCACCAATAAATACACATTGTATTAACTTTCTGTAATATATAATAAATATATGCAACCTATTGGTTCCCATTTGTACACCTCTATCATTCAATCTTGCACACATGAAGAGGGTGGCAAGAAAAGATGAGAAGTCACTAGTATGTCATTATCATTAGGGAAATACTTAGCATTTAAAATGGACTGAATAGATAAAGTGATTGAGAGGCACCTATAAAGGGTATGGTTATTTATCTGCTAATTTTGGCTTGACTTGAACCAAGGTGAGACGACCTACTGAAGTAGATTATTCACATGAATGAATTTATAACTTCAATATTATGAGTATTATTATTACAAAATGGGAAATATGACCAAAGCACAACCAAACTTATAGATTTCAATCAAGAAGGGTTATCACACGAAATACACAAATGCTTTTATTTCATATGTAAGCTATTATGATAGATGAGAGTATGGATACAATTTTCATTTTGGAAATTATTTTGAACAATAGGGAATATGTGAGAATTATAGAACTAAGATTTAAATCATGCATAGGGAACTCATTTTAAACATGTACGGTTTTTTTCATTTATAAGGATAAAAACACTTATGATATGAAAACAATGTGTTATCTGTAGGGTAAAACAAGCTAAAACCATATTTATTTGAATGATGGATAAAGGTGTGGATGACAAATAAGTGAGAATGGATATGTTCACAAAATATCAATACTATCTTAATTAACAAATGTTTTTTAGTTTAGAAATAGTTAAAATTAAGTCATGCACAAATGATCCTCAAAAGTTTACAAGAAATACTACAAATCACCCTTCAAGAACTCCCTCCAGCTAGATTTATGAGGCTAGGACTACCCTTGAAAAAGGATATCAATTCTCTATTCCCAAATCTCAAAATAGAAAGGATTTTATACTCTGGTTGTAGATCCTAAATGACTACCATGAAGAAGAATCCATCAGATAACCAATCTATCAATCATATAAAAGAGAACATTGTACTTCAAAAACAAGAAGGAACAATAAACCATGTTAGATTTAATTTATCAATTTAATAAAATATGCATACCATATTTATTTAAAATTATATAACTAAACACTATGTGATTAATTTTATAACAAGGGAAACATTTTGAATGTTCTCAAATCTTTCGAATGATTTCATAGAAAAAATCAATTTAGCACTAGAAAATCACATAGGGAGGACTCTCTAAGCTATAACTTTAGACTTAAAAAATAACTAACCTCTGTAAAGGAACAAAACCATTGTATTTGTACAATTTTAGTTAAGCTTGGCACATTCCTAAAGATGTTCCACCTACAAAATTCTTTCATGGGCCTAGAGTCTGTCATAGCAAACATGATTCCTCAAATTTGTTGTTATACTTCCATGATGATGACAAGCATGATACTCCACTATGAAATAATAGTTTAAATTATACACATGGAGAATAATTCTATACGGGATAAAACAACCTTTATCTCTTTACACAACAAATAAAAAAATCCCTTTCCTAACACATGATTATTCAAAATAACTTTGAAACGTACATGCCACTAGTGGGTGGAGTATAATGGTTTCTAGTGGGAAATGAGAAGAGAAGAGATAAGGGAAGAAAGAATAAGAAAAAAGAAAAGGGAGTGGTTCCAACTCAAAAGGAACTGAAATACCTGATCATGCTCTAGAAGTAATGTTGATAACTGAATAATTTGCCAACTTGTTCTTGTATTTGGTATATTCATCGACCATGGAGGAAAGATCCTTTTGGTCTAGTCTAACTTGGTACTTGAATTTGATTCTATATTCATTAATATAAGTGGTGACCTTTTGAAGAACAACCTATTTTCTACCCACTAATGTTTCAAGTTTGTCATAATATTTCTCAATTTATACCAGCTATCTTATTTTATTGGCATCAAAGGCTCCTTATGGTGTATGGATGAGTATTTTCAAGGAAATTCTTACTACCTAGGTTCACTATTTTTCTAAGGGTGGAATTTATTCCCTTAATAGTAATATTAATATTTTGCTTTTCCCCTTTCAAATCAAATACACCATCCCTAAGTATCATCAACTGATGCTTGATTACCAACTGGTATTCATTAGGCCTTTTTATGATCATTGGGAGTGAGGATTTTCTATACCACTAAAACATTAGTGCCCATAATAAAAATTTCATCCACATTTAGCTAGATATTATCCTAGTTCTTTATGTCTACATCATAAAGGAACATCTTGGCTTCACATTCTCCATTTTTATCCACTATATCATCAAAGCATTTTATTGCTAAGTGGATTATTTCTTTGCCTATAATTCTTAAATCCTTTTTCCATTATTCTATGGTGCATCCTCTATCTTTCAAATAATCACCTCAACTAAGGTCTAGTGATCCAATGCAAAAAAGTGAAGGTTTGCAGACTTAATGATAGTTGGAGTTATTTCCTAAGGCTCACGATAGCCTAGTTTTTTACCTCTAATTCTTCCATGGTGAATTTAAATTTATCCATTCTTTATGACACCATGTTAGCTAGGAATTATGAGCTATGATTTAGCTTCTTTCATTATGGCTCCATAATATTATAAATATAGATGGAGTAACTTTCTATGGGATCATATTTCTTCAATGTATTAAGTGGAGGGACATCTACCTAAACATTCCTTTCTCCCTTGTTAGTGTAGGTGGTTATAGAATTTGTTTTGGTCTTCTTAGGGGGATTTTACATATGTTTATAAATAATATTCATTACATAAATGTCCCTTATCTTGCTCATAATATCTTCCTTCTCTTTTACATTCTCTATGACCTAGAGAAGAGGCCTATTTTTAAATCCCACCAAAGTTGTAGACATTGTAGATGGCCTTGAGATAAATAGGGTTAGTCTCACTAATTAGCTATACATAGGTATCACTAAATCCTTGGGTTGTGGGCTTAATACAAACTTCCCAATGTATTCATCACTTTCCTGCACTTTGCCACCACTTTTCACTTCATGATCCTTTTCTATGTTAAGATATATTTATTCTAAAACTTCAAAATCTGAGCCAAGCTGGTGGGACTCCATGAGAAATTTATTGATGGAACTCCCCTATTCCATGGGCTATTAAGAAGGCCCTATAACCACCTGAATTTACTTATTTGGATAAGTCCATAGGTTAGAAGAGGTTATGGTAGCCTCCTTGTTGCACTTAGGCAACTCTTCACCAACCACAGCCTAAGGGACTTTATCATGGGTCAAATCATGAATCTTGATGAGAGAAAGGAAACTCTAAGGTACTTCAATAGAAGTAACACTCCATGAGATTCATTCCTTAACATCTTTAGTTAATGGATCCAACTCCTTTTTTCATTTTGAATAGGTAAGGTTACCATTTTCTAGGTTCTCTCCCCCACCTTCTTCTATATTTACCTTCTCCTTTGGTGTTGAGCTTGAAACTTTTTGAGGGGAAGGAACATCCAATATTACTCTGACAACTAAATATTCTTCTTTTTATTTATCCACCTTTTCATTACTATTGGAGACTTGGTCATCACACTCTATCTCACCCCCATTTCTTCCATCAAATTTATGAATGTCTTCAACTTCATGAGCCTTGTCCCAATTAAGTGATTGAGAAATGACATTTTTAACAAATGCCTTTATATCTAAGGAATTTTCCTCTTTCTCAAGAAGGGCTTGAGCTTAGGTAGCCACCTCAGCTCCAAATTTTACAAGATCATCAAATGACAAAGGTCATTTGAGGTTAAGGCGCCTTCCTCATCACCTTTTATTTATACCATTGAAGGTCTTTCTTCTATAAATAAACCCATTATCAAGACCTTTATTAGGGTTTGGGGCCTCTCCCTATGAGTCCTTTGCCAATATTCACTTGAGGAGGAGCGAAGGCTTGTTGTTTCCTCATTACTTTAGCAATATATCTATCATTATCTGAATAATCCTACTCACTCATAATCCTTATTTTTTGGGCATATGAGGCTTGGTCCTCTCTTCTATTTATATGGATTTATTTGGAAAATGGGTCTTTGGATACAAAATACTTATTTCTTATTAGTGACCTACTTAGTTGTTTGGTTTCTCCCCTAGTCATCATGTCCTCTCTTTATTGAATATATTATCAAGGGAGGATCAACTTCTACTTGTGTAGGTAGATCATGCAGAATTATAGTTGGTCTAGCCATATGAATGGTAACTAGAATAACTAATACTACTAGGGCTCCCTTTCCTTAAATGGATATCAGGGTAGCACTAGCTATCATGACCTACCACATAAGAACATTTTCTCAATTTCCTACAAAGCTTTTTATTTTTGAAAAGGGTAACCCATCCTTAGATTGTGCCACTATTATCTTCTCTGCATATACAAGATTAATGAACTCAATATTCCTGCACTTTAATTTGCCATTACTTGTTGCAGTTGATGATAGAGAAATAGGGTTACCATTGTATGCTGGGAAGAGAGCCTTCATCTCCTTAACCTTCCTCAGCTCTTGAAGGGAAGGAGTATCAAATGTGCCATGGTTGAACCCATGCTCCTTAAGCCATCTGAAGGTTCTCTTCATTATTTGTCCTGATCCCTTATGGATGGAATCATCCTCTTTGACCACTAAAATCTATTTGGGAAATAGGTTTGGCCTCAATGTTGTTTGTGTTGTGTAATGAATACAATGTAAATTTGTCATCTACCATGTCTTTGGGGATGGGAACAATGTTGTATTCTATAAATTCTTACACTATCAACCTCATAAATTCCCATTTATGGACATCTTCCTTAGTGGTGTAATCAAATCATATGTCCTCATAATGTGATGAATGTAATATCAAATTAGTAGCCATATTTACCAATCACATGATGCTGTAATTGGGTTAGGGTGGCATCTTTTGAAGTGCATATAGGCCCATCTCTTACTCTAACCCTTTTGCCTTAGTAACTAAAAGATATGAACAATACCCTATTACAAAATGAAATTTTAAATTATTGTTGATCTTTTTAGCTATTACCGTTTCATGTGGTAGAAACATTTTTCAGCTCAGTTCCATCACTACCAATTTATCATCTAGATACCTTGAGAACTTGTATAGAGACCCGAGGTACCCATTGACCCTAATGTATGTAAATGTTTTAAATTATATTTATGTGGCACCATATTTTACAATTACATGTTTGGCTATCATAGACATCATATTGAGGCTCCTCAAGGGATATAAAACACTTATCATGGGGTTGAAGAAACAATTATGAACTCTAAAAAAAATATTCTTTGACCCATCCAGTGAAACTTCTTAGTATACTTCATATATTTTCATTCCTAAAGGGTTCTTGGTGAGCCCTATTGAGCACTAAGTTATACATAAAGTCAGAACACATGTATAGAGTAATGTGAATGCTTCTTTAAAAATAATTTTAGCTTGAAGTTTCATCATTTTTATATGTAGATTGTCACTAAGTATGGCCACCTAGTCTAGCTTCTTCTTCCTTTCCAACATATAGATCATTATTAGGAACATCCATGGTTCAAACTTTTTTATGGTAGGAACCCCATAGATCGTAGTTGACATGGTAATAATACACTAGGGTGGTTCATTAAAATCTACCAATTTCACATTATTAGACATTATGGATAACTTTTGTCCATTCTTGGCTAGCCAATAGGAATTAAAAACATCCTAGATTGACTTATCATACTGTTAATCATACACCTAGAATTACTCTAAGGAAAATGTAATTATTTATAGTTGGGGGGATTTAGAGCATGGTACTAAGGGCCAAAGGGGTGAAATAGCACACAAATGAGTGACTACCATTAATAATAGTCCTTGTGTCTGGTTGGTATGCTTGACCACATGAAATAAGGAGTTTTGGGTATGAAGGTGCTAGGGGGAATGATTCCATAGGTTTGATGTAACTAATGTTGAAATTTTAAACTAATTTTGGGGGATAGAATATTTTAAAATATTTAATAGGGCCCCAAAATATAACCCTATAATATCTTTATCCCTAATTAAATCCAAAATTGAAACAATATTACCCTTTACTGGGGTTGAATTTGTTGCCATCTTTCTCTAGCTCTCTAGTACAATATAATAATGCCAAAAAAAATATTCACTCAAAAAACCCTCAAGATATCTCTTGACTCCTGTCAAATAACACAACACAAAGAGAAAATGGGAAACTTACTATTTAATGTAGAGGGATATGCACACTAGAATTTGAAGGTTTATAAATAATTTTCTATAATCATGCTCTTGCACTAAACTCAACTACGAAACATAAATAAATCAAAGTCATGAATGTAAGCTCTGAATACAAAGGGTAATTTTATAATGAAGATAAATACCTAAGTTATAATCCCTTGAATTTCAAGATTAGGGTTACCATTAATTCTCTAAATCTCAATGACTAATCACCACCTACTCTCATTAATTACTTTATCTTTATTCAAAGAAGAGAGGAAAAACATGAATATTTCCCTTTATGCATCATGATCATCCCTATAACATGGATTAACATGAGTGAAACATACATCGTGATACCTTTTCAGGCCTTCAGGGACTTCTACACTTTCTTACTTGTTATTTTCTACCAATGTAGTGGTGTAATAAGCCCTGAGCCCCATATGGGACTAAGAATGCCATGTGTCATAATTTTATTTTACAAGTCTAGGTATTTGTGACTTTGGGGACATTTTTTATTATTCTTGTTAATAGGTAGCTGGGGTGATCTTTAAAAAGGAGCCAAAATTGAGAAAACCTTAAGGAGCTACCATGCGGCATCACTTTTTTTATAAGTTTAGATATTTAGATCCTGGGGACTTTAAGCACCTTACCAACCAAAAGGTAAGTGGGGAAATTTTCTAGAAAGGCCTAAAATACCCAAATCCCTAAGAATATACCACATGTCTAACTTAGATGTGATTTTGAACTCAGCCATTTTTACCTTTTGCACTAGCTCTCTTTATTCAGGGAAGGGTGCAAGATCCCTCCAACCCCTGAAAACATTCATAGAAGTCCCTGTAAATAAACACATGCCCTTCATTTGGCTCATCAAGATATTTCTCACCTTATTCATGAAAATAGATCAATTGTAACTTGTTAGTTTCATTTAAGGCACTAGAAACCTCCCTTTTGAACACAACAATAAATCCAAGCACAAAGAAAGGTTTGACTATACCCTTATCTCTCAATATGAATTCTCCTATCATGGGATATTTAATCAACATTTTACTATTCATTCAAAGATATCCAAAGTATCTTATATCTTTATAATGTTCCCCTAAGCAATTTGGGAAGGAGTGGAAGAACACTTCCCACTTGGCAAAAAAAAGACAAAGGACATGACTAATTATGAACATGTATTCTAATCTTCTGAAGGACTAGGACAAGTGACTAAAACATTGGCATTCATTCAATTTAGACATGAGAATTTTATTGACAAAGGCATAATGGATCGAGTGTAATTTTGGGCACTAAAACAAATAACAATGGTTTCATTATAACATGACTCTATAAAATATTGCATCTATACTATCTTAAGATTTGACTCAAAGAGACATTACGTTTGATAATAATAATTTTTCCTTATAAATAAAAATTAATGAGAGTGAGAGATTACTATTGTTTCATTAAAATGTGGGACCATTCCCATAATTAAAAATAACTCTTTTCACACATGTGAGGATAACTACCACATTAATTGATCATTTACTATTTGTGTGCACATAGTAAATCATACCTTGGTAAAATATTTAACTAAGACACAATTCACATCAAGTGTGAATATGACACACTCAGCCACCCCCTTACATATTGGCTTAGATTATGTGGTAAAAATTTATAA
This sequence comes from Torreya grandis, assembly GCA_037957365.1. Taxonomy (NCBI): domain Eukaryota; kingdom Viridiplantae; phylum Streptophyta; class Pinopsida; order Cupressales; family Taxaceae; genus Torreya; species Torreya grandis. The sequence goes on along the minus strand of JARHVA010005043.1, from coordinate 752,437 downwards.
ATATTATGCTCATAAATATGGGTCTTAATAATTAGGTATGATAAGGTACTCATTTATAATGGAAGAGTAGAAAGAGCAATGATGTTTATGAAGTAATTGTCTACCAAATATAATGAGTCCTCAAATGAAATGAATCAAAATTATCTTCCATGAATTTTTTAATATGAACTTGAGTTAATATTGGTACATGTTTCATTTGAACTAATTCATGGTTAAATGATTATAAATAGAGCACTATAGATATCCTCTAAGAAACAACCAAAATTTAAATTGAGTGATATAGTTCTTCTAGGAAACAACTATAATTCAAAAGGATTTATATGGAAATACTCAAATAAATTACTATTAAAGGCATATGCTATGAAAAAATACTAGTTATATAACATACTCAAACAACTAAGGAAGCATTAATGGTATATAATACCCCTCTCAATGTTTAATATGAAGAGAAGACAAAAGAGTTCAATATATACATAAGTATCAATGTGGTATTTGTATATAAAAATACCTACAAAATCCTCAACTAAGTATTCCCAATATGTAACATGAATATAAAATGTAATGTGAAAAATAAATACCATTTAGATGGTTGTAGATCTAATATGTAGCCAAACAAAAGAGCTTATGACTTACTGTGTGTACTTAAAAAATATGGTTTTGAAAACAAGTAAAATAACCTAAAAAGGATATTTTCCTCACCTTCGGATCATTATTACTCTTTGTAATGCTCTATATCTACTCAAAACACTATCTAAATGGCTTAAACTATGATCTCATGGTGTTAGATTTAGGTGAAATGAAAGCTAAAATCAACTTTACTTGGTACTTTAAACATATTTGAAATTTATGGTGCACACCAGAAATTCTAATGTTTTTAAATATTTTCCATTTAACTTCTATTTATTTATATCTATAACATGTATGTGAGTCCATCCAAATGAATGATCTTGGTAGATGAAAATATATGGGAAATTCAAATAAATTATCATATAAGCTGATGAACAAAAAATAAGTTATCTGTTTTATTAAATATTGGAAAAGATTTAAGATTTTGAGTGTTTAAGGGTCCTCCTCCACTCTTTTTGACTTTATCTTCCTAACAATTAAGATTTAAGAGTGATATTAATCTCTTCTAAAAAACCCTCATTGATCTTCTCTATAAATATTGCTCTATATATTTATAAAATAAATCATAGGATTATTGTAATTAAAATTAATATATTTCCCTTTATATGACTTTTATCCATTTTTATACTCCAAATAAAGTTTTGGAATACTTCAAAGACTATAAAAGAAGTAGACATAGATCTAGAAAAAAATATAAATATGAAAGCAATGGTTCATTTCTTCTTCAAATTACAATAAATATGAGTGATAGAGTGTCCTTGATAATATTATCACTTCTCCTTGATATCCTTAACCTTTATTTTATTCCAAATGATATGAAAAATGTAATTTATTATATACAAAATAAATTATAAGGAAAACGACAACATATCCCATGGATCTCTAACATAGGCACTATCCACATAATTTATTTAGATAAGAGAGTGATTCACCAATAAATAAATATTGTATAAATTATTTGTAATGTATAATGTATATGTGCAACCATAAGTGGTTGAACTAGAACATGACTCTCTAAAATGTTCCATATCCACTAGCTTAGGAGATGTCTATAAGCTCCATTACTTTCATAGGAACAAAATTGTCATTATATAGTAGAATTAAGATGTGAGTGAGAGATTTATTTTTGAGGAATGAAAGGAATTATCATTCCCCAATTAACACCTAACCCTTCCTACATATGATAAAATAGCTACCATATAATAAATCACAACTTGATAACCTATCTACCCAATGTGGACTTAACATCATGTGTGAATATAAAACACTCCAAAAATGACTAACCATTGAAACAAACCTTACATGGATTTTAAGGCCATATTCCATACATTATAGGTCCAATAATGTTATAACATTCAATTTTATTTGGTATATGACATGCCATTAATATATTAATAATAAATTACATATGTAAATTAATATATTTTATTAATTAACGTTATTAAGGTTAATAATTAAATTAATAAATAATAAAATATATGGTTAAAAAACATACCATTATGAATTGGCTAAGATATTAAACCTATTAATTACAATAATTCACTCGTCTTAGAATTTGTTTTACATGGCAAAATAGATACGTTAGATCATTCAAAAAAATATAATACACATTCATATTACAAGAATTAAAACATTCTAAATATTCAAAAATTATTTATGTTAAGGATATTCTCTTATAAGAAGTGTGATTTGAATATTTATTGTATTTAGTGAATTTATTTCTCAAATAATGAATAGTCATGAGGGCCTTTTTTACATCCCTATGAGTTTTTCTGATGTATACATTGTGTTTTTGAATTTGTGTTCTTTA
>JARHVA010005043.1:700000-745000 GCA_037957365.1 Torreya grandis | reverse complement strand
TAAAATCAAATTCAATAAAAAATGTAATATATTTGGTAAATATGGATATAAAATAGAAGTTTATTACACAAAAAATAATATATCTAATTAAAAAATATCTAAAAAACAAAGGTAATAAATTTTTTAATAATAATAAATAAATAAATCAAAAACCATAATCAAAATGTCAATTAGGATCATCATACTTACACTATTGCATTATATGCTTCATTATTTTCTTATAATGAAAATGAATGGATTTTATGTAATGATGAATCACACCACAAGAAATTTTTATCAAATATTATATTTTACACAAAATATATATCTAAAATTATTTATTTAGGTGATAATTGTTTTCTATAAGCTACTAGACAAGGAAAAACTAAATTTGTAAATGTATTCTTAAACGATGATTTATATGTTTATACACAATTTTTTTAATCCTATTCTCAACTTAAAAATTATAATTTAATAGCAACTTTGATCAAGGATAAATTATCAATTAATAATCAATTTGGTTCTCTAATTTATTAATGAGTTCAAAAGCATATATTTTATATGTTTTCTACTTCTTCTATAGGTTATATTTCATCACAATGAGGAAATGAATCTCATTGAGGCATGAAAGACTAGATCATGTTAATTTTTAAAATGGGTTACCATGATTTTTTGGTTGGTATTGTTATTAATTTTTGTCACAGTGAAATGTGTGAGGGTTGTTGACATGGTAAGAAACACACTAAACCCTTTCACAAAAATAATGATGTTAATTTTTCTCATCCCTTAATGATTATTCATAGTGATTTTTAAAAAAACTATAGAATTTTATTATATTAATTATTATTTATATGTTTTAATTTTCGTTTATGATTGATCTAGGATGATTTGGTATTATTATATTAAGAATAATCTGACGTGTTATCTAAATTCAAAGAATCTAAAGCTTTAGTTAAAAATCTTATAACTTTTCTATTGTAATATTAAGGATAAATAATGGAGGTGAACAAGATAATAAATAATTTGATTTATTTTTTATGTTTTTTGTATACAAAGATAGTTATCAAATCCTTATTCTCCACAAGAATAGTGGAATTATTGAAAGGAAAAACTAAACCATCTTTCAAATGGCTAAAATAGTGTTTCATTTTATAAATTATCCTAAATTATTGTTGATTGAACCATGAATATATTGTGCACAATTTAAATATATTCCCTAATAAATATTTTCATTTTTATACACCCTTATAAATGTGGTCTAATAATAAACTGAGTGTTACTTACCTTAATTTATTTGGTAGTCATGCTTCCATATTTATTCCTAAATCAAAAAGAAAGAAACTTGATCCTAACTCCTATTTATGTATTTTCATAGGTTATGGAGGAAAAACAAAAGGATTAATAGTGTATAATCCACATAAAATACAAATAATTAAGAATAATAATGTCTAAATCCTTAAGTAATTCTTTTGTGAGCCTTCAGTGGAACACCCTCAAACACATTCTTTCAATGGGCTTGAATCTTCAATCACTTTGTATGAAGAGTCACATGTGTTAGAGGAATTTGATATGATTTAGGATAAATTAGAGTATATGGGGGGAACCTTATCCACTTTGTGTTCAAACTACAAAACCGAATTCATTAAATATAATATTGATAATATTGATAGCTAACTAGTATTCAACACATTTATCATGATTTGATGGCTCTATATGATTGTGAACCTCAATATTTTTAATAATATATTTAATAATATAGATGGATAGTTGTTATTAAATATAAATATAAAGCCTTAATCAAAAATCTTACTTCAGATCTTATCCTATCTTCTCATAATAGGCATATGTTTTTATAAATGGCTTTGCAAAATCAAATATAATTGAATTGGTAAAACTTAAAAATTCAAATATAAATTATTTGATCATGGTTTTAATGAAAAAATAGGGATAATTTATGTTTAAAACTTTGATCCTCTAGTAAAAATGAGTATTTTTATGTTGATTATATTCCCTTGTAGCTCATAATGGTTGGATTATACACCAAATAGATGTCAAAAATGCCTTCCTAAATGATGATCTAAAATTAAAAATCTATGTCTCACCCTAAATGTTTCATTTAAAATAAAAAATAACATTATGTTTGTAATTTAAATTAATATATTTATTGTTTAAAACAAGATACTCAATTTTGGTATTCTAAAATCACTAGTTATTTTCAATAATTAGGTTTCTCTAACTGGTATTTTGGTAATGATCTCTTTGTGAAATTTTAAAATTGTAATTTTATTCTAATTATATTATATGTTTTTGATCTTATTATTATTATAAATCAAATTATTTTAATTCTTAAATATAAAAAATTAATCGATGTCAATATTTTGAAATGATTTATATAGTATTTTTTCATCATCTTTAAGGAATCATTATATTCAAGGATAAAATTTAACTTTTTGTATCTTGATATAATTATGCACATAACCCACTTATCAAGTTTAATATTGTTTATTATAATCATACATCTACCCATATTGAAGTTTATGATAAGATTGAACATAAAACTTCATGTGACAAATATAACTTTGATCTACATAGAAAACTAGTTGGTAGTTTGATTTATCTAGGTATTAGTATGATATAAATTTCTTGTGTTGTATATGTTACTTCTAAATTCATGCATGATACATACTTGGATCATTGAAAATTAGCAAAATGGATACTTCAGTACATTAATGAATTTTAAAATGTTGGTTTATATTATTCTTTCATTAATAATGCTAATTTATATGGTTATTGTGATGGTGACCATGTTGGTCATATTATATATTAAAAAATCCACTTATGGATATGTGTTTAAGTTTTTTTTAGATATTATCACATGGAGAAGCAAAAATCTACTTACTATTTATATATAGTCTGTAGAATCAGAGTATATAAGTGATATAGAAGATGCTAAATAACCATGTGGCTATGATGATTGTTAGCATAAATCCATTTGAAGTTTTCTCACAATACCACCCTTATATGTGATAATAAAAGTTGTATAGCTATGGTGAAAAATATGGTGCAACATGAAATAAATAAGCATATAAAAGTTCATTTTCATTTTATCTAGAGAGAAAGTACTAAATGGTAATATTGATCTCTAATTTTATCTTATAGATTAGAAACTGGTAGATATACTCAAAACCACTTGGTGCTACCAATTTTTCCAAGTTTCTTATAATGTTTAGCCTCTCAAATTTTCCATTTATGGACAGTGTGCATGACAATATTTCTTCCTAAATTAACATGTGTTTCTTTATTCTTCTCAACTTATTCATAAATTTTAGAAGAATGTTAATAAGTCACTTTATGTGATTTTTTAAATTTTCACCATATGTTAGATTACATTTTACCCATTACTTAAAATCATATATTGTAATAGAGGTACATATATTATAAAAGGTTACTAAATTCTTCGTTTATTATTCAAGATAAAATGTGAGATGTAGTCTCACAGTCATGCTAGCCTATACATTTTATAAGTATTATATATATTATAATTCATTTTGTTTTGAAAGGTGATATTGGCATGATGATTGCTTTTGAATATTAAAATGTTACATGCACCCTAAGCTCATTGTAGATGGAGTATAGATTATAATTAATTTTGTATAAAGGTGGATGCAGAATGCATCCCCACTTAAATTTAAGTGGGCATGTTTGAAAATTATATGTATTTTGGTATAAGACATGACATTCATACATCAATAATAAATTATATAGTTAAATTAATAATAATATATCTTATTATTTAGCCTATGTGGGTTAATTCTTATATTAATAAAATACATGGTTATAAAACTTAACATTGTGAATTGGGTAAGAGTTTAAACCCATTGGTTATAAAAATATACTCCACTTATAATTTATTTTACATGGTATAATCAATACATTTTAGAATTTGAAAAATTCCAATGCACATTAAAGATTATGATCATTAAAACATTTGAAATAGTCAAACATTAGTTTTATAAAGGATATTCTCTCAGAAAAAGTGTGAGAGGAAGATTTATTTTATTGGTTGAGTTTGTTTCTCAAATAATTAATAATAGTTATGGGTCTTTACCTCCCTATAATGATTTACCACATATATCTCATATTGTGAATTTTTGTTCATTATCTCCATTACACACACACACACACACACACACACACACACACACACACACACACACACACACACACACACACACACACACACACACATCATATATCCATTTATATTCATGATTTAACAAATACGAATTTACTCATCCATAGAATTAAAATCTATTTTGGAGAATTATTTTCATTATGGAGTTTGTCTAAAAATTCCTCAATATTTTGAAGAAGAAAATGGTTAGTCACAATGATCTTGTTCAGATATTTTTAATCAATGAACAACCTAAATATTTTTTCCTTCTTTATCACAAGCACAATTGAGATTATATAAGGTAATTTTATAGGCCTAATATGTCATTTTTAAATAATTTAATAGATATATTTGTTAACTTATTAATTCTATATAAAATATTTATTTTATAGATAAATATTAGATAAAAGTAGTGCATGGATCAAATCAATAGTTTGATTCACTAGAAATAGTGTGGGCACATCCTTTAGTGATTATAAGAAGTCCTTTTGGTCATATAACTTGTGTTTTAACTCTAAGGTCTCTACTAATGCTAGGAGTAACTATGGTACTAGATTAGTGTCACATGGATGTTCTTAAATTTATACACTTGCATCAAAATAAAAAATTGTTTACTATACATGACTAGCTTCTTAAAATTCTTAACACTAATACGTGATAGTTTTGGCACTAATTATAGTACTCAATTTATTTTATCACCAACATCTATGAAAAAATTTATATGATTTGTCTCATATAGTACATGTTGATGGTATATATGTTATTAAAAGATCATATACTTTTAATGGACTGACATTTTGAACCATATAATAAAGTATTGATGTAGATGAGGTGTCATTGAAAATATTAATATGTGAACATATTAAATGTAATTCAATTTATGTTGACTTCCATTATCCATAATGGAGAGAATTAGTTGACAACTGATTAACATTTGATAATGGAAAAATCTTTATACTTTCATAATTTATGGAAGGGTAGTAGATATTTTTGTAGTACCCACCATGGTGTTAGGTTTATATTCCATGATCTACTTACATATTTTTTAATGGTGTAATATTTTTACATGTTTCCTCAAGTTGTGCAGGTACTATTGGAGTTATGATTTGATTATCACTTTAAATTTTATACTACTTATTCTAATAATTTGATGATTATTTATTATTCTATGCAAAAAAAATTTAGTATTATTTCCTAGTTTTAAAATATTATTAGAATATTTAAATTCATTTTTGGTTTGATAATTATAATATTTTAATTTTTTTTGGCGTTTGCCCTTACTTCTAAATATTCTTATTATATTTTCAATGTAGTCTTTATCATCTTGTAAAACTTTTATCAAGTGTCATCTATGATTTGTCTTAAATTAGAAGACATGAAGGAAGGTACGATGAAGGATAATTATTTTTGATTTGTAATGTAATATAATAAATAATTTTATGAGTGTGTATTAAAATAAATATGATGTTAATACACACCATGATACCATTGTTAAATGATATAAATTGTGTACACTTTGATACCACTTACATGAGGCTAAAGAGAAAACCTATTGGAAAACCTATTTAGAAGGATATAATATAGGGTTATGAATGGAAGCAAATTATAAATCATATATGATATTAAGGTTAAGAACATTGAACAAAATAAAATAATAATATAATGACCAATGTAGAGTTGTAATATCAGAAATTTTTATGTTATGTTTTATACATTATCTGTTAGATTAGATGTCTACTTTCTATGTAATTACTAAGTTAATTATTGTCTACATTACCATGTTAAAAATTAAAAAATAATGGAAGTGTGAATTAATATATAATTTAGGAATATTAATTGTCAATTCAACAATTACAAAAGTTAGTAACAACCTCTTCATAATCAATCAATTTTTTGATGTCACTAACTACAATTATTACCAATATGAGTTTTATAATACCAACACAACAAAAACTATGAAGTAATTTAGAAGTGGAATTGGATCTTAAAAATTGACATATAGGTTATGAACCTAGTTCAAATGTTGTTAATACTATTACATAGATACATATCCAACAAAATTAAATTACAATAATGTTTACAAACATAGACACTCTTAGATCAATTCCACATATTATAGGTTTTCATTATACATTAACTTAAGATTCTATTCCTCTTAATGCTCATAATTTTTATGCCTCCTCCTCCTAATTCTAATTAGGTTACTATGACTATTCCTACATAATATAATACATATTTTGGTCCTCATACTATTACTAAGACTTATAAATTGTCTTATAATGATATATCTATTGATCATGAACTTCATAAAAAAAACTAAATCATTTATTCTTACATGTGTTAAACCTAGTTTTTCTCATACACATTCTACTAAATCATAATGTAAATTGAATCAAAAATCTATTCAAGATATGCAAGTGAAAATAAATCATAAGTATCTAGAAGACATATACATATGGTTAAAACTAATGATATATTAGATAACCCATTTGCTCACAATTTATTTTTATACCCTTCTCTTACTAGTTTCATGATGCCCAAATTATAAATATTCCACAACTAGGGTGATCCTTCAAAACATATTAGATAATTTTATGTCACTTTTTTCCCCTTTGTGTAAGACACTATATTTATTACTAATCTCTTTCCTATAAATATCCAGGATAATGCCACCATTTAAATTATTTGACTGTTATCTTATTAGATTAGTTTTCTATCAACATTATCCACAATTAAATGTTTCCACTTTGTTTTCATCTTAAACAGGGAACTAATAAGAATTTGAGTTAGTAAGTGCTTAGATTGAAAACTATTATTATGGGGATATCTAATCAACTTACTAGTAGAAAGTTACAAATTATTTTATCAAATATTTTTCTTCAGCCTAATGAATATGAATTCATCTTTAACACACAAATATTTTGATGAGATTTTTATAGGATTCATAACTTGATCCTGAGGCCAACATTATTAAATATGGATCTAACTACCCTACATATAGTATCTTATAATATTAGTTTAAATAAACATTAAAATCTATTAATAATGGTAATCATAACCTTCTAGATGATAATTAGGTAAAAAATGTATTAAATGTAGTATCAAAATCATTTGATATATTTTTGTTCCTTCTCAAGGGCATAGTTAATTCCATGTTTACACAAGAATGCTCATAAATTACTTAAATGGTTAACTTAATGAAACTTGATATCTTTATCTTTATAACATGAGTTTGATACATCTAAACCTTTACCAATTAATTTTTATGTGAATGAATATTGTGATTACCATAGATCCTTAAAGATATACCACTAATATGTGTCATATACTAAAACATAAGGTACAATACGTATTTGATATAAATTTTATTGCATTTTAAGGACACAATATTACTTCTAATTAATCACTTTCACCACCGAATAAACATTTTTAAATATTAAAAAATCGAATTCTAAATCATGATACTAAAAATCAATACAATGATTACATTGAAACAACTTCATAGTAACAAAAAGAGTCAAATGCTCATATCTTAAATGGTTTGATATGTGTGCCTATGTGCTCATGAAAAAAATTCCTTATATTACATTATATTACCATGAGATTATAAGAAATCATTTTAATAATGGTTCATAAATTATAAATTATTTTATTGATTCACAACATAATATTATACATGAAATTATGGTTGAAATTGGTTCTCTCATAAACATATGTATAAAACCATTCATTATTAATATAAGGTACAATAAACTATACATGGTTCTTAAAAGTTAATATGGTCTCACACAGAGACCACTTGGGGTATCACAATAGTTTACACTATAGGTCCCAAGACCATTTTAGTATGGTTTAAATTATTTTTATATAATGGGACATATGATATATAACTTGGATAACCATAGATAAATAAAATGATATCTATAGCATCAAAATTACATGAATGTCTTAATTTTATGCTTGATATAAAAAAAAATCTAATTGATGAACATCTTATTAGTTACCTTTATAACATAAAAAAATCACCCGGTATTAATTATAACGATTCATAAAAAAGTACATGCATCCTAAAATTAAAATATAAACAGGTATGACACCTAAATTTAATGAATCTATATTCATAGTCTCTATAATTATGAAAATTATAGTTATAACACTTACATATTCATTATTGCCAATATATTATTTTATCACAATATCTTACATATGTTGAAGATAAATCACCTCACGTGTGTTCCATAATAATAATAATAATAATAATAATAATAATAATAATAATAATAATAATAATAATAATAATAATAATAATAATAATAATAATAATAATAATAATAATAACAACAACAACAATAATAAAAATAACAATAACAACAACAACAACAATAATAATAATAATAGTAATAATAATAACAGTATTAATAATAATAAATAATTAAAGCTTATCCTCAAATAAATCATTGTAATGAAAATTTGCATTACCATACATCTTTAATACTACTAGTGATGAAGATTCGTGATATTATTTGGCTCATCCTTATCTATTAGATACTTATAGTGACTAACCCATCATATCCATGGTCCATGATGTCCTCATAATTTTATTATTATGAAAAATGGAATTTCTATTATGTATATTTTTTATGAGATTATTAGTTAGCATTGTTAGACTCTTTGATGTGCTTCAATGGAAAAATATAACGTGCATAACTTATTTTCATTATTTGATTTATTTTTCATGTTTTTAATCTTATTTAATACATAATATAATATTTTTATTTTTGGGTTCTTCATGCTTAATTATATATTTTCATTTCCTCCCCACTTTGAATTTTTCTTTGCCTCATGATTATTCTAGGTCTTATTTATATGTCTTTTTACTTACAATGCCCTTAATCAAGACTATTATTCTATGTATTTTATTTTTTTATTTTTAGATTCCACATTTTTATTTTATTTCCCATTTTATAAGCCTATGTGGACTTAAAAATATTAAAAAATGTATATATCAAGACCTTCTTCCCTATTGAAAATAAAATTTTGAGGGATGTTTTGTTAATATTAATGGTATAGATGCATTTTGTTAACTAAGGGCTTGATTGTATGCAGGTAAAAAGTGTAAAATGATTAAAAATACAATATAAACATGGAATTATATATAAAGTTACATTATAAAATCATCACATTAGAACAAAAACACAAAAAAAATAGAAAATAATGAAAAACCAAAAAAGGATGCCTTTTTAATATTTTTTTTCATTTAAATATTATAAATATCTTAACATGGGGGAATTGTAGAGTAAACTACCCAAATTTTTAGGTATAAATGATTTAATAACAAATTTAGCACAAGGCATGACATGGAATGGCTCTAATTACTAAAACTTTGTGTTCGATCGGTAGGACCTTAGATGATAATGAGATCAACAAGATAGAAATTAGGATGGATAAGAAGCCTAATAATTCTTAGGAAGATATTATTTTAGGAAAAGGGGATCCAACATCCATATCTGGATAAAATCTTAAACCCATTATGGAGGATAATGAAGCCATTTTGGATATCGCATATTCTATTTTGGATAGTGTTGAAGCCTCATTGCAGAAATATCTATTGGTGTGATTCTATGGATATATACCAAGAAATTATACCTTTAGAGATTGGTTTGATAGGAAGTGGAATTATATGGGATGTATTTAATTCATGGCCTTATAAAAAAATTGCTTCTTTGTCTCTTTCTCCTCATTAGATAACTATGCAAAAGCACTAGAAGGAGGGTTGTGGTATTTGGGAAAATCATTTATATCCATAAACAAATGGAATCATGGATTTAATATTTATATTGACAATCTTATTAAACTCCCTATGTGGATTAAATTGTCAGAATTCCCCTTAAAAATCTTGGAGGAGGAGTTTGTTTTGTATTACTTGAACCATTACATAATTAACGCCTATTGACTGAGTTTCTAAGTCCAAAAGGAGATTGTTTGAATTAAGTCTTAATGTATACATTTATATCAGTAAAAATATTCTAATAATTATCCAACTTAAATCCCAATTCAAAAAATGTACCCAAAATATTATTTATGAAAGGGATGAGGTTATTTATAGAGGACGTGATTCAGTAGGTCATAAAAGGTTGGAGAAGGAGGTGGCTATAATCAGTTAAAAACATTATAAAATTATATTTTATGATGTAAATATTAAATATAAAAATATTTAGGACACATTCATTAATTTATATCATTATTACACAGCATCACCATTGTAGATCACTAATATTTTTAGATATGCTAGATAATTCACATCTTGATAATTTCATGTACCATCTTCTCAATCTCACTTTTATGTACATATGAATGATATCAAGAATAATTTTAAGTTTTATATTAATATTTTAAACTATATGTCATTATCATTATCCATTTTTAGTGGAATTCATTTTTCCATCTCCAAAAACTACACATTCCCCTCAAATTTTCCTTGTAGATCAGATGGTGTAGGAATCTTTGTTAGTTTTGATTATAATGTAATTTTTTTTTACACAAACCCATCCAATCCTTTATAAAAAATATTTTTCATAATATAATGGATAATTAAGTATGGAAATGTTACATTAATCCTATGTAGTTAATATTTTATTTCTTTTAAATGAAGAAACATGAACAACTCTCAAAAATTCAACTCACCCATTCGAAAGGTAGTAAGACATTAAAATCCTATCACAATATTTATTCCACCCATGTTAATGGTGAACATAGGTAAATATATAAATTAGTATCTCATAGTGACTATAAAACTATTAAAATTCATTGTAAGATTGAATGTTCCACCATATACAACCATGTCCTTAAATTCTACAAAAGGATAAATAAAAAAACATTATAGAGAAACCAACTTACTATGATGAACTGGTGGATACTTACCTAGTAATTAAATATGATTAACCAAAATTTATTTAGAAAACCCAATACCTTGAGTTATTATGGGTTTTTATTCCCAAAAGTGTATGTAAATAAATATTTGGTTATGTATACATGTTCTCATCTAGTTAAAAAATAATTAATAATTTTAATTTTTCATCCTCTTATTTTTATACTTTCACGTATTCAACGTATAAGACTTTTTTTTTACACATTTTAGTATAAAATGATATTTTATATCATATATAATGTTTATAAGTGTTGTAATTGATATCAAGGTAAAGGTTGATGTCATTTATGTCAAGACACATCTAGTAAAGATGCATGGTGAAGTGGTATGTGACAAGGAAGCCATGTGACAGGAGACAATTTGAAGGAAACCAATTTTATCTATATTAAAAGAGAATTTTAAGAAAAAAATTATTATTATTATAAGGTTGATGTCAAGGTTTAGTACAAGTTAAACATGTTTGAGTACCTGACCTTGAGTACAAGGTCCTTAAGAAGCCTAATCATAACAAGCATAGTAATATCATGAACATGTGAATGTTGAGCATGGAGAGGTATGTATGGAGGCATGATATTATATAAATAACATATAAATAATTTTAACAAGGTGTATAAGTATAAAATAGTGTTTTAAGTGTAGTTTTCAACATTTAATTACTTTTGAAGCCTAGTCATGACACTAGTCATATCATGAAGAGAACATGTTAAAAGATATGAGATTGATGGACTAGTAATATGAATGCATAGAGGCACAAGAGTATATATGAGATTGAATAATCATGCATATCAGGAATAATATCACTCATAAGAGTCTCACCATTAGACTATAGGGGTGAGACCCATAAACCTAGTATTCAACTAGACCGTCTCTAGACCCTGCTTAGCCTAATGAGAAATCATGATCTATTGTCAAAGAATATGAAGTATTTTTGAAATTTTTTGAGAGTGAGATATGTTGTGTGATAATTTAAGTTATGTTTAGAGTGTTTGGATAGTGGTTAGAATGTCTATTTCAATGCTTAATGTGACTTATAGGTCAAAGCCAAATAAGCAAAGAGAGAGATGGTGGCCAAATGAGGTATGAGTTTTAGATTTAAAGATAAGAATGACAATGTGAGAATTTAAAAATGGTATGATAGTTTTTAATAGGATATTTTACCAAGTTTTAGGTTAAAATGTGAAGTTTAAGGCAAGAAAAAGTGTTTTAAGGACTCCTGTATGCATAGAATGAAGGGTTCTCAACCTGAGAAGAACTTTCACATGCTCATTGGAATGTGTAACATATGAATTGGAACCTAAAATATTAATGGTATATGGGCAATTTTCATATATAAAAGTTACAATAATTTGTTTTCATAATAAATGGTTAGGATTTATAAATGATCGTTAAGACTAGAAGATTGTTTAAACCCTCAAATAACCCTAATTATGACCCAATATGAAAGATATTATTATAAATTTATAATAATTTATTGGTATCAATATTTAATATATTTTAACATATATTAAAATGACATAGGAACCTATAGTTTTTTTTGGTTTTTCAAGTCAGTGAGTGGACCCTAAAGGAAAGGCCTTATTTCTCAGATATTTGTTGTGGAAATTAGATTTGACTACGTAATAGTTGATAAATAGATTAAGGTTAAAGACTGATAATTGTATATTATTTAAATGTTGGTTTTTGAGTATTTTATATCCCTAATATTTTCTAAACTAGTCATACAAGTTGACCTATCACTAAGAATCCTAATGGTGTAAATAGTGAGAAAACAAGTCAATAGTGATTAGGTAATTAGGGATGTGTTATCATGGATTAGGTATGAATACAAGTGCATGGATATCTTTTAAAAAAACTATAATAAATGTAAATATTTGATATATTATTTATATATCATTTTATATGATGAAAATTTTGCTCATATTTTGACATGTCTAGTGGAAATGAAACAGTGAAGGTGTAGGGTTATGAGTTTGGTCTACAAGACCAATATTACCATATAACAATGTTATATCTATATAAGATAAGTATATATTGATATAATAAGATCATCCAAATTAATTTTAAGTATCTGATAATTTCTACATAGGTTTTGAATCTAAAAACCACCATGATAGGTCTTGAAGGTAAATTGGTAGTTCTGGGTAACCAAGTTACAATGATGAGTTTGAGGCTCTATACCCTAAGCTAAAGAATACAATGAATATGATATTATTTTTTGGGACATTTATGCCTTATATACATATAATAATTTCAAACTTTTATCACTTAATAATAATTTTTACCTAGTAGGAACCTATTGAGTCTCAATCACTATGAGTACATGCCTTCAGGGGTGCATCGAGAAAGAGGTGGGCAAACCATTAGTTTTTCATAAGATTGTTGTCCCTTTTCCCACTTGAAATATACACACTTATCTCCTAACAAAATTTATCTAAAGATTATTCTTATTTTTTGTATCCTTTCCAAATATCTTTTATATGATTATCTTCTTTTTTCTTGCCTTGAACCCCTTTTACTAGTTGACTATACCATGTCGACTTGATCAAACATGTATAATTTTTAACCTGTAATTACTATATATGGTAAAATTGGTCAACCCTATACTATTTTTGGGTATCTTTAATTGATATTTTTATTATCCCTTTAGCTGACCTAACTCAAGACCTAGTTATGTATCTCGTGAAAACATACAGGGTTGCCTAGGTCGACCCTATATAGTCGACACATTCGAAAGGATCTAGGGAAAGATCAACATATATATACAAGTTAATTTACAACAATTTGAATATGGAGAAGAGAATAATAATAAGTTCAAATTAAATTTTGACTACTAACAATTCTAATTTAGGAATAGTACTTAGGGTTCCATAATTTCTTTGGAGATATGGGTCTTATCTTGTTGAGAAGTCTTTTCGATGCAGAGATAGGTTATGTATTCTATATTTGATTTATGTTTGTTTTCATTACATATAAAAATAATATCTTGTGAATGACCTTTTCCAAGGGAGAGATTGAGTCTCAATAGTTTCATCTTCAAGGTAAGTATTCCTAACTTTATTTCTCCTTAGTAGATAGATAATGAAGTTGTGCTTCTCTTTCATGCATTAGGATTCTAAATATATTGACATAAGTATATGTCTTATTTGCATGTGTAGTTTAGTATTTTTTCTAAATCATACTTTGTGACACAAGTTCTAGTGTGTAATATATTATATTCACTTTCTTATTTATTAGAATAGATTTAATATTAAAACCTAGGACTCTTTTAGGGTTTGTTGCATGATTATGTTACTATAAGATTTAAAACCCTTACTAGCATGGTTTATTATGATAAGTGATCCCCTAATTGGGTCTATTAGATCCCCATATTGGTCTTTATCCTACTTAACAAGTGTATTCCCAATTGAATGTGTAGGTATGAGCTATCATTTTTAATCCAAGATGGATTTATAGATATGATGCATTTATAATTGCATGCATTCTAGTGAACCTAATGTGAACTAACCCTTGTAAGATTTTTCACCTTATTTCATTCTTTCATTATTTGAATCATTATTTTTATCATATATTTTCCATATTAGGTTGATTTCATCAACTCATATTTAATTTTTATGCACAATTTCTTAGGTATAGGATACTAGATCAACTCAGATGACCCAATATAGGTTTTTACCTTTTTAAACTTCCAGTCCAAACTACTAGGTTGACCTAGTCAACCTTTCAATTTTTTATATATCAAGTTAAACATACAAGGTCGACCCAGTCAACCCTTTACATTTTTATTCACTTAACAATAGGTTTTTACAAATATTGATCAACCTAATTGACCCAGATAGTAGAATTTTCAAGCATATATCAAGGTTTTGGAACATCAATCTTCATTTTTGGCATCTCTAATCTACCAAGGTTCTTTTCTATCTCTCTATCTCTTTATTTATAGTTTTTCCTTTTATTGTTTATAGTCTTTAAAACTACCCCTGCATAGTTAATTAGATCAACCATGTTGATTGAGATCTATGTTTTGTGTGCTATTTTGATAACTAGGTCAACTCTCATGACCCTGTTTATTTTTAGACCTTGATATCAAAGTATACGATCAACCCTATCGACCCTGTTTTATATTTTGTGTATATAATATTGACTATATCAACACTATACCTTGTTTCAAATTTGGAATTAACCTTATATGATAGTAATTAATTCAAACTTTCAATTATTGTTTCTTGTATGCTTATAATATATCACATAGTTTAATTAGGTGGTTTTTCATTAAATTATTTAGTTTCACTATTTTATATTTTATGCACACATGACTAAATCAAAAAATATAAATAATCATTTTAAAATTTGACTACCTAAGGCCAAGCTAATTGGATTTCATCACCAAGGGGCAAGATAATTTATTTTTCTAGTCAAGTATAAATCATATTTGATGGTATATTCTAGCTAAGCACCTGACACCCTTATCACTACAGTGTACAAAGTGAGGGGGTAGTCTTCAATACCAATACCAAACTTGTATCATTACCACTATAGATCCCTTTCAACCTAGACTACCTAAAACCTTCCATAAATTAACATCCCATCACATTTAAAAACATATTCTAATTCTAATTATTTATTTATTTACTTTCTAAGTTGTTTGTTTGCTCTTTGCTCAATTATATTTTGTATTATAAAAACATGCATTAGCTAGCATTGGTGCAAGGTTTTATGTTATGTGATTCGATTGGGTTGGCTAGAATTAATTAAATTGAGTATTTATTTCCCTTATGTTCTTAGTTTTAAAATTACTTGCAAAAATTATCTTGTTTTAATTCATAATTTTTTATATGTTTCTTTATTTTGCCTATCTATTATAGTAAGTTAACCCAGTGAAACTTGTACCATTTTATAGACTCAATTCACCATATTGGATCAACCCAATCAACCATGTACTATTTATAGACCCTATTTTTCTTTTTCTAGCCTCTATTTATTGTACTGGATCAACCCAATCAATGTTGTACTATTTACATACCTTATTTCTATGGTAGGTCAACCTAGTCAACCCTGTACTATTTCTATCATTTCTTCTTTCCTTACTTTCTAATCTATGTTTATTTCCCTTGATAATGGAATTTTTTATTGATTATATTAATTAGTTGCATTCAATAGACATGATGAATTTTACCAACCCTTATATGGTCTCTCATAGACAGAGTAGGAATCCTCTCTTAGATGCTACTAATGGTCATATTTCAACTTATACAATGAACTATGGGACGCATATGAATACCTTTTCATAGAATAATCCTCTATTTTCATTAGAATACCAATCTAAATTAGAGTATACCCCTAAAATAATATTTTTTATCTTTGAATTTCCTCAACATCAAGGAAAAGATCCTTCTACCATTTACTATCTTATGATTAGTGGTCAATCTAAAGTGTCTCATTCACCTACTACATTCTCAACTAGATTTTGGGATACCACTATCTTTGATTCTCAGCCTCTTCCTTCATTTAAGACCTCTACTCTAAATTCTTCCACCTCCATTCCTAGTATATCCATTAACATGGTGGGTTCTACATCTAGTGTGCCTCTCATAAGATCCATTATCCTTAATCCATGCACTAGTGCACCATTTTACACCCAAGGTAATCATGCTACTAGTTCTTCTTCTTTTCAACCATTCACTATTCCATCTTTGGCTACAAAATAAAATTTTTCCACTATTGCCTCACATTCTCATAATTCTTCTTAAGCTCTTATCAACACCAATAGTGGTACCCAAGCCACTAATACAACCTCTAATGCTTTTAATAATGCTAATCAAACACATTAACAATTTTTATAAACACTCAATCGAATGAATACATTTTAAGCTCATAACAAAAATCAAATGATGAGAATGAAAAACTACCTTCTCCATCTTAAAACTATTGCTTAGTCCACATATAACCAAAATGCTCCCCCTCTTCCCCTTTGATTCTAAAGGCAATCTCATTCCTCAACCTAATTTGGTCAACAAAACCATTAAGCATCTGAAAAATGAACCTATCAGTACTCTAATTGCTAATTTTGATATAGGAGGTATCACACCTATAATTTCTTATAATGGATCAACTGATCCAATCCTTAATCTTAAAACATTTGGAAATCTTTATAAGGATTGAGTAAATTTGAACACATTTGCCTCTACCAAACTCTTAGCTAAAAATTTCACATGTGATGCCTTAGATTGCTACAATTAACTTAGAACTCATTCCATTAATAGTTTGGAGGATTTCATGAATGATTTAGTTCAATAATTTTAAACTAGCGATCTTTATAAAAACACATTGACCCACTTCATAAACTACAAACAACTTGAAAATGAAATTGCTCAAGCCTTTGTTAAAATGTGGAAAATGTTGTAAAACAAATATGAACATGACATGGATGATGATAATGTTTTCCATCTCTTTACGAAGACCCATTTCACTAAAATTTAATATCAGGTCCACACTCTCTCTCCACATATAATAGAGGAGGATATTGAGCAAGCTAAATGACAATATTTCCTTATGAATCAATATGATACAATCAAACATTATATGGGTCCTCATTTATTACTTAAGAAAAAAAATTGCCTTGTTACCAATGATGGTGTTATAAATTCTTATGACACCATTCACAATGTTCAAGCTATCATTATCAACCCCTTTTTAGAACCATCTCAACCTTCTCAACAATATACCAATACTCACTTTTCTTCACCAAACAACATTAATGTTCATAAACCTCTATCCTTAGCTAAATTTATTTAACATCTACCTAGGCCTCTTCCATGAGAAATTGATTATACCCATCCTATGAAATATTGGTATAATCCTAACAAGTTTTCTTGGTTTCTATGATGAACCTCCTATAGCAGATTACCTCTTACAAAAGATTTAATCATAAATATGCAAAGATAAAATAACTCTTACCAATACCAAAAACAAAGAAAACTTATATTGATTGCAGGCCTCTTTGAGGGGGCAACATCCTTTGAGCAAGCTCAATATAATGAATTCATGGATGCATTTATTCGGCCTCAACACTTACTTATATACTAACTCTATTCTAACAACTACTACTTCGCTTGTATGTGGGATAATTCGAGTAAGCTTTAATGGATGACTTTCAAATCATATGTGTCCATTACACTAATACAGGTAAGGCACAGGTTCCTAACATCCCCTCACTCTTAAAAAAAAAGCTTTGCCCTCAAAGCTTCAAATGTGGGAATTGTTGTTGAATCTAGAAGAGTGGTTCCCATGTTGCATCTTCTGGTTGTATGCCGTGCCATTGGATCAAAACCTCTGTGATGGAGTGGGATCAAAGTTGGTGGGTGCACCTATCCAAGATTGCTTCTGGGTCGAGAAGGATGGAACCTTCATTATCAAGTGCTGGTAAAACTATCTACACTCAGATGTTGGATCTAAGAACTTGTTTCAAATAGGAGACATGAAATATGGGATGAACTTGGGAGGAAGGTGGAAGCTCTAACTTGTAAGCAACTGACCCAATATTTTGGAGAACCTTATATGGCCCATAAAACTTTAGAGCAAGCTTTTGGTGCCCTTTTTATTTTAGTGATAATTGCTTGTATGGCTGCAAATGAAGAAAGACCATATCACTAGGTTGAAAGGTACACTCAGGGTGGTGCTGATCAGCCTGTTGCTTCATTCAGTTCTATGCCATGTGGAGATTGTCACACAAGGTGTGGAGAATCTGATCCTAGTTTCAGAGAGTAGTGTCAACTGCTTGAACTAGTGAGCTACTAAGATGATATGGAAGAAGTGGTGGCGGTGCTTGGCCATAAACTGATTCATAGGGAGTCATTTTGGTGGAAGTGTGGTATGGGGTATTGTACCACCATTTAGCTAGGGGAAGCCACTTGGCCCATTGATGTTCTTGGTCTGAAGCAAAGCAACGAAGGAAGGTCTCCAAGCATTTGTTGATGATTTTTGTTTGGCCATCTGTTTGTGGGTCGTACCCCGAGCTCATTCTCAACTGTGTGCTTATGCAATGAAATAGTTCTATCCAAAAATGGCTAGTGAAAGTGGCATCATGATCTAAGATAATTGAAGAAGGAATGCCATGAAGACAGAATATCTGATCCAAGAAAACTTGTGCAATTGTGGAGGCTGTGTATGGGTGGTTGAGTGCACAAAAATGACTATATTTGGAAAGGCGATCGACTACGACTAGGATCACTATCTTTTCACCAGATTTAGGGAGGCCCTCAATGAAATCCATGGAAATATCTATCCAGATCCTAGTAGGAATGGGCAAGGGTGCAAGCAAATCAAGAGTCAATGTGGTTTCACCTTTATGTCATTGGCATGTTTAACATTTGGCCACCATCTGTTTAATTTCAGTTTTCATGCCTTTCCAAAAGAAGTGTCGACGTGCCCGCTCATAGGTTTTGAGAAACCTTGAGTTCCCTGCTGAGGGGGAAGCATGGATTTCATAAAAGACAGCTTGATGTAGGTCTAAAATTTGGGGAAGCACAAAATGACCCTTGTATCATAGAGAAGCACCATCCCAAGAATAATGCAGTACTGAAGAGGGGTTAGTTGCTAATTGATGAATGAGGTGGCATAAGGAGGGATCATTTGCATACCCTTGTTGGACAAACTCCAACCATTTAGGAATGGGCATGGAGATGGTAGAGAGGGAAGGCCGGTCCTTGAAGGTTCTTGAGAGAGCATCAGCCACAACATTATATTTTCCCTTCTTATAAGTGATCTCATAATCATAACCCATGAGTTTGCTAACCCACTTCTATTGAACTGGAGAGGAGACCCATTGTTCCAAGACATATTTCAAACTCTGATGATTAGTTTTGATGCAAAAATGGTTTATGAGTAAGTAGGGTCTCCATTTTTGTATTGCATGTAAAATTGCCATCATTTCCTTTTCATATGTAGATAAAGCTAAATTGTGGCCAAAAGGATCTTTGCTAGTGAAGGCAATTGGTTGGCCCTCTTGGAGAAGAATAGCACCCAAGCCGATGCTACTAGCATCACTTTTGATGGTGAAAGTTTTGGTGAAGTCTGGCAATGCCAAAACTAGTGTACTACACATAGCCTATTTGAGTTGGATGAATGCCTGATCAGTTGTTGCACCCCAGGTGAAAGCATACTTCTTTAATAAGGAAGTCAAAGGAGCTGCAATCTTTCCATAATCTTTGATAAACTTATGGTAGTATCTTGTCAGGCATAAGAAACCATGGAGGCTCTTGAGGGTGGTTGGTTGAGGCCAATTCTGCATACCACTACTTTTTCCTTGGTCCGTGCAAACCCCATTGGCAGAAATAATGTGCCCCAAATAGTCAATTTCCTCTTGACCAAATGAACACTTGGATTTCTTGGCACATAATTGACTATTGGCTAAAAATTTTAATGCCCTATCAATATGTTGGAGATGCTCGGCCCATGTGTGGCTGTAGATCAAAATGTCATCAAAGAAAACTAAAATAAATTGACGGAGAAAAAGCTGAAATATTTTATTAATGAGTGCTTGAAAAGTGGAAGGGGCATTTGTAAGGCCAAATGGCATGACAAGGAACTCATAGTGACCCTCATGTGTATAGAAGGTTGTCTTGGGAATGTCATCAAGATGCACTTGAATTTGATGATAGTTAGAACGCAGATCCCACTTGGAAAAGAATTTGGCCCCATGGAGCTCATTGATGATAGGAATTGGGAATTTATCCTAGATAGTGAGGTCGTTAAGGGCTTTAATGTCAATGCAAAGGTGCCACAACCCATATTTTTTTTGGACAAGAAGCACTGGGGAGGAATATGGGCTGTATCTGGGGCAAATAACTCTGAACATGAGGAGTTCTCAGACTAAGTTCTCAATTTCAGTCTTTTGCAGATGGGGGTAACGATATGGCCAAATGTTGGGTGGGATGCTTCCTGGAAGGAGAGGAATACGATGATCTTTATGGTGTAAAGGGGGTAACCCTACTGGTTCTAAAAAAATGGTTACATGTTTGTCAAGTATGGCTTGTAAGTCTATAGGGTGGTTAGAAGCAGTGGGGGGCTAGAGTTGAATGGAATGCAGCTGTGTAATGACCCCATGGGAGCCTTTCTTTAAAAGTTTTTCCATGTGATGAGAATTGATGATATTAGCAAATCCTAGTAATAACCCTTTTAAGGTGTTCTTCTAACCATTATCTGTGAATTGCATCCAAAGCTCAAAGAAGTCCCATAAAATAGGTCCTAATGTGTAAAGCCACTGTGCCCCTAAAAGCACATCACACCCTCCTAAGGGTAGGGCAAACATATCAAAGTGACAATTATAATCACCGATTGCAAGACACACATTTTAACACTTCCCTTTACATGGCAATGTGCCCCCATTAGCAATCATGACTTCAAAGCTAGAACAAGGGTATATAAAGCAGTCTACCGCCTTAGCAATGCGAGGATTGATGAAATTGTGAGTACTACCTAAGTCAATGAGGATTGTGAGAGGGATATTTTTGAAGAACCCTTTGACCTTCATGGTTTGGGGAGTGGTTATACCTACTAGTGCATGTATGAAGATCTCAGGTTGAGTCTCTTGAACCACTAGGTCCTCTTCAGTGCCAAGTTCATCTTGAGCATCTTGAAATTCTGGAATATCAAGCTTGCTATCTTGCTCTGGTGGTGACTCCACATCTAGCAAGTAAAGTTTTTATTGGACACACCTATGACCCTTAACCCATTTGTCATCACAGTTGTAACACAATCCTTTCTCTTTGTGATCCCACATCTCTAACTCAGTTAGGCGCTTGATTGGTGTGGTTATGGTTGTTCGTTTATTCATGGTGTTCTTGGCTAATAAAAAGGTGGGAGGTTGACGCTGTGTTTAGAGTTTATCTTCTGCTAACTTAGCCAAACCCAAAGCATCCATCATATTTTTAGGTTGAAACATTTTTACCTCTGAGTGAATTGACTCTCTGAGGCCACTAACAAAGCAACTTTTGAAGAAGTCATCTGACAACCCTTCAGTGTGATTAGCGAGTTTTTCAAATTCAATATGATATTCATGAACAGTTCCTATTTGATAGAGTTTGGTGAGAGCTCCTATGAAATCCTCAAATGCTGAGGGACCAAACCTGCCCAAAATTAAGGATGCAAAAGTTGACCAATCAGGTTCATCATTTGTCTTGACATATCAATGGTACCACTAATGTGCTTCATGTTTTAGATGAAAGGAAGCAATTGGGACTTTATTTGAAGAATAAGTATTGAGGAGGTTGAAGAATTGTTCAGCTCGATATATCCATCCTATAGGATCAGTACCATTGAACCATGGAAAGTATAGCTTAGGTCCACGAGAGAAGTTGGAAGCAAAGGAACAATGCTCTGAAGAAGACTCCTCCTTCTGCACTCTGTTGAGCAAGATGTTATTTAGTTGATTCAAGCCACGCATCATATCGATTAACTCTGTAACTTGAGATTTCAAAACGGCAATTTATTCTTCCATGATTTTTGTGCCAGCACGAGTGGTGACCATAACCAGTTGTGAATAGCTAGTGACCATAAAAAAAATTGGACTTTTTTTTGGTTTTGCTACTATTTTTTTTTGTTGCTGCTATTTTTTTTACTACTACTATTTTTTTTTGTGGTTGTTTTAGGAATGGATTGGTTGCAACTATGTGGTTTGAAATATCATCAACTATGGATATATTATTGTTTGCTCTCTGAACCTGATAAGTTAGATATGGACCCCAAGTTTGTTTGGCTGCCTAAAGGATTTTTAAATTCTCTCTGGCCACCAAATCTATCTAAGCGAGTACTGCTCTCCAAAAATTTTTGGTCGTGGGTTTACCCCTTAATGACAGCTTTTGGCTTACCTCACAGGTGGGATCTAGTCAATCAGGATGGGGTCGTTGCCCTTTTTGATGGCAAGTCCTCTCAATGGGCCAGCTACTTCAGGGTTCCTATGGTACTCCTCATAATGAGTTTTAGGGATCATGCCCAAGCACTTCCCATAGTTAAGCAGATAGGTATTTACCTAATCTGAAATGATGGAACCTGCAATGAAAAATTTCTTGCCAGAAAATGGCACAGCTCCTCAAAAGCCCTGCTTTGAAAAAATATTTGCTCCAAATCTACCCACAAAGCCAAGAAAGTGCTCTGATACCAAATGTGATGAACCTCCTACAACAGATTACCTCTTACAACAAATTTAATCATAAATATGTGAAAATAAAATAACTCTTACCAATACCAGAAACACAAAAAACTTATATTGATCGTAGGCCTCTTCGAGGGGGCAACCTCCTTTAAGCAAGCTCAATATAATGAATTCATGGATGCCTTTATTAGGCCTCAACACTTACTTATATACTAAATCTATTCTAACAACTACTACTTCCCTTGTATGTGGGATAATTCGAATAAGCTTTAAGGGGTGACTTACAAAGCATATGCATCCATTACACTAATATGGGTAAGGCACAGGTTCCTAACAGTTTCACGCTACTTGGGGTCATTCTCATGAGACTTATAGACAACTTCATAATTTATTTATGGAATTTCTTTTTGGTCCAAATTTTGATCACCATTTTATCATTCAAGAGAATCAACAAGCTTATGAGATAGATTTTAAGGACTATAAATCATATGATAAAACTGAAGCCTTGAACCAAGTCAATGCTCATTTTGATATCTACAAAGGCCCTCTTCTTAATCATCAACCTATATAAGATAATCACAACAAAGCCACCCCTTTTACCAATAATGTAGAAAGTATAGTTGAACCAAACACCAAAGAGAATGTGGTTAACATGACTAATATGAGAAGGGTGGTTTATTTTATTGATTCCCAGCCTATCTACACACCTCCTTCATCTCAAACATATTGTGTTACCCAAGATTCTTCCCCAAATCATTTAAATGAGTTGGGGAAATATGACATTATTTTTTATGATCCAATTTCTGATTTTCCCTTGGATAACACTAATTATATTTTTATCACTTTTCCATCATTTCATAACACTAATGATACTCAAATTTATACTAGCACTTCTACCAATTCTAAAAATCAAATTAAACTAGTAACTTCATCATCACAACATAATTTACAGCCTTGTTCTACACGTTCTTTTTCTTAATAACATAAATTCAAGTGCACTTCAGTTCCTCCTTCTAAGGACCTCCTTAATCATTATGAACCTATATATAAAAAACTTCTTATGGGTTATGATGCGTGGGATCCCATCATGAAACTCACTAATATCCTATCCTAGCTTTAATTCATTGAGATTATGAGGACTTATCCACATCATAGAAACCATCTTATGCAACTATTATTCAAGATGAATGTTCCTCATCCTCCCCTAGTAGAATGGGAGGTAGCCTTGTTTTGATCCAAGGATAGCATATTACAAAAATGTAAAGACATGTCTATAAATGTTGATGAAACTATGGAAACTTCTTTTTCTTTAAAATTTCCTGTAACTTATTTAATTCAAAATGAGATTTTACTTCATGTATATGATCATCCCTTATTTATTACTATTCAAATAGGTGATATCCAAGTTAAGAATGCATTTATTAATGAGGGTTCTGATAGTTGTGTTGCCTTTATTGATTTCATGAAGACCCTTAGATATTTAGATTGTAATCTCAAGTCTACATGAAGCACGTATTAAGTATATGATAGAATCCAAATGCATCATCTAGGTTGTGTGTGGCTTCACAATTCTATCCCACCTATCATCATTCATGTGAAGGTGATGATAATTAACTTTCCCTTTTCTTATAAAATCTTGATTGGTAGGTGGTGGACTCATCATATGAGAGACATTGCTTCTTCTACCTACCAATGGGTTAAATCCACTTATAATGGAGCCATTTATATGATTTAGGGTAACACTAACCCTTGGAATTTCAAATAATTCTAGAACCATTATGTCTTCAAGATTTGTACTCTTGAACCTTTGCCTAGTATTCCATTCTATAAGTTTCAACGTCACAACATTACCATTAATTTAACCTGAGGTTATAATAGACATCATAAAATTATTGGGAATAATCATCCTAACCTCTTTAATTTCAATGATGATTATCAATATGAGATTAAATTAAATATTAAAAAATTTGATCTCTCACCTCACCTCATCTCACAAGTTCTTACCTCCTTATAGCTTGATTCTCGCAACCCTCCTTATGATGATATTCCCATAATATTAAAAAAAAATATAAACTAAATTCACAAAACATCCTTGGATGAAAATATTATCCATAACTATGGAATTTATCTTCATACCCTAAATTATGATGATAGTTATTCTCTAGATGATTCATTCTTAGGTGCTCTTGTATAGGCCCATGATGCCAAGATTATTGGTTATCATTCTTACTTATTAGTCTTTTCACATATATTCCTATCTTACTTCATTTATAGTTCCTAATTTTATTATATTTACTCTTTATCATAGGGTAGAGATGGAGCTAACACCTCTAGTATCTGAAGATCCTCATAGGATTATGCTCATGAATTAAACTATGACTAGACCTTATCACTTTTCTAGGCACCCTAATCATCATAGTTAGTTTACTCCTAAGATTAGTTAAACCCTTCTTAGACCTTATGTAGATCCCAATCCTCCCTCACTATTTCCATTATCAAATCCCATTCCCACTCCCACTATAGTTGAGATTCTTCTCACTCCTATATTTGAGCCTATTCCCACTCATACTCTCAATGAGCATACCCATGATTCTCATCCCATTTCTCCTTCCATTCAGCTTAGTTTTATTCATTTTCCACCACCACCTTCCCTTGTAAATGTTTTTATTCCATTGCCTTAGATGGATTTGTTGTCTACCAAATGGGTTGATGACTCTTTTCTAGCTTCTTCCACTCTTATTACACTTCCTTCTATGAGTGATTCTCTTAGGACCACTCACAAGAATATATGTTATTTACATGGGATATATAATCATTATTCTACCCATTATTTCATGTTGTGATAGTATATTAATCCTTTATATCCTCCATCTCCTTCATCAGATAAAGCCATACCTCCCCCATAGGTTCTACCTAAATATGGTGAGGTGTACTATTTGTGGCACCCATCACACCAATAATTTCTACATTATTCAACAACACCTTAAGGATTACCTTATATCTATTCTTGGACATTATTACATTCCTATCATAATCCATCCATATAATAAGGTTTCTCCTTCTTCTCCCATGACTCCACTTCTAGTGGTTTCATCCCCTCTTGAGGTCCCTTTATCACCTTTTAGGCCTCCACCCATGGTTCCTTTACCTATGGACCTTTCCTCACCCATGGATACTTCTCCATCAGTCATTTTTGTATATGTCATAGATTCCACTCCCATTCATTATCTTGAGCACCCCTTGCCTAATCTCCCTTATCATCATAAGCCATCGAGTATTCATACTTTTTCTATGGAGAAGATTAGAAGAGAAGTAGTTTCTTAGTTTTCATTAAAGATTGACAAGACATTAGATGTAGTTCATATCCAACATCATAGATATTATGATGTCTTGGATAATGTGTGTGGCTATATTTATCATTATTTATGAGCACATGCATTGTGATTTTACATTTACATTTTAATTGGATGTTTACTCTAATGTTATTTTTATCTATCTATTACATAATTTGATGCTATGTCAAATTCATATTTTTATTATATAGTGATTTTACCTTTTGGATTGTATATTGCTTATATTTTAATTTAGATTTGCATATGATTTTCTATCTTTATCATTAATTTCTCTTTCTTGATTTTTTCTCAAAACTATCTTCTTTTCTCTTCAATATTGTTTGCTCTCTTATCTCTATTTTTCATTGTTAATTGTCATTATGACTTGGTTATACCAACCTTATTCCCTTTGGTCTTTGTATCCCTTTACTATGTGATCAGTTAGCTAAAAATACATCTCATTATAATCTCCTTTCACTAATCCACATTTGGATCTCCTTTTTCCCTTCTTCCTTTTTCACAAACTAAGCATATATATGGTTGAGACTTGAGATCACATGCTAGTTGATTTTTAATCCTAAGTGTCATACTAAACCTTTGTCTTTAGTTACTTATCTTACTTTAACCTTCACCTAAAGCTCATTCAGGTGTATTGTCATATCTCTCATGATTGGTCATTCCAAGTCCATATGGAGGAGGAATCTTCAAAATCCATAAAAATTTAAAAGACAAATCATTTTTACAAAAGGCAATGATATAAAAGGCAAAAATATTCTTAAAATTCAAATCACACTAAAAGAAATGATTTAAATCACATCTCCTTATTCTATTCAAATCTAAAACACCATAGTTGGCCTCATGATAGAGATGAGGTCATTTGGGGTACCATAGGCTAGTATATTAGAAAAGGAGAATAAAAAAATAGTGCTACCTACTTTCTCATTCAAGTACCCAATATTCACAATATACTAATGAATTTATAAGTGGTCTTGAGGAATGTGAACACGTTTTGGGAAGGTAGGTCCATTTTAATTTTTGTTGCACAAATATACCTTCATTATTTGATCTTAGTAGCATACTTATATGCCTATAAGGATTTGTGTCTATATCAAATAGGTTTATTTTACACATTGATAGTCACTAGTCACTTAGTATCTTCTCATGTCCTTACTATACCTCTTGTCTCATAAAATCTTTTCATAAGATGCTATGTTATGCTTTTTACACTTCATTTTTAATTATCTATCTCGCTCATATTTATTATTGACGAATATTATTTTGTCTATTGATCATTCCCCTTGGGATTTCATTTACAATTTACTTTGTAAGATCATAAATATGACTCAACATTCCTCACAAATTACCACATATTCCCTTCCTACTACCCAAATCCTTTATTACCTAATTTTTCCTATTTACTCCACCCAATGGTGTTATTTTTATGATTTACAATGTAAGACCACATATAGGACCCAACATTCCTCATAAAATTTTCCAATAGTACAAGTCACAAACAACATTACATGTTTCAATTAAGAGAAAAGATGTGATTTATTATGAAGTTACACATCATTTGACAAGCTTCCCAATTTGATTTAATATGTTTTGTGATTACTTCATTTCTCTTTCACTTTTATCTTCTTATTTTAGTAGTGTATGTAAGAATACAACAATCCATTGAATTTTCCATAATTCCTAGCTTTAATTAGTGTGATAAATTTAATACCAATCTTTTTCCAATTTTTTTCTCATATATTTGCCAACATGATTTAGTATAATTAATTAACTTAATTAGTTTGTTTTTATACCATTTGTGCCCTTTTAAATACCTTCTATTTTATAACATTATTTTCATACTTCCCAATGTGATTTAGTATAATTTTAATTATTTTAATTTGGTGCACAAATCTTTCATTTTGGTTTAAGAACAAATTACATTTCTCTACCATCTTGTTTTACCATCCCTTTGTTATTTATACTTAGTCATTCTCTTGTTATTACACCTTTCCCAACTTGAAATAGTGTGAAGTATATTATTTGTGATTGCTTATTTTACCAAGTCCTTTTTGTGTATTTATTTTTACCCATGCATGTGCTCTAGATAATTCTATAAAATAAACCATATCTCATATATTTCCTATAACACATGCAACAACAAATAAATACATGTGCTAGAAAGAAATATATCCAAAGCATCTAGAACCATAACTATAATGATGATAACATACACAATAAACATCAATATGCCAAAGTGATACATCATATATATATATATATATATATATATATATATCATGAGTTTTTTTATAGAAGTACAACCATATACAATGCTCTAGCTCTATGGCTAGGTTACATCCTGTCTATCTCATGCCCTAGCTATGCTACCTATAAAAGCCTTAGTCTAACTCCGCTAAGTAGTACACTATAAAGAGTCCATCTAACATATCAATCCTACCACCTATCCTTGTAGGTACACTACCTGCACCTATGCATGCACCAACTAGGTCAGGGTCACTATATGTGCTTGTGTCATCTATATAACTATAGCCAAATGCATAACTTTATCCCATACCATGGCTTACCATGATTATATATCACCTATACCCATCTATACTATTGGATATATCCTCTCTCTCTATGCTCATATCTATCTCACTACCTCTCCTACTAATCTAAACCATCACATTTCAGCTAGGGTAGATAGTACACTAGGGTTCTCTGATATAATAGGGCCATAAGATTATAGAGTCTCATCTAGGATGTCATGTAGTCATGCCCTCACAAGGTACCCCCATTTATCATAATCCTTAGATATGCCTACAAAATCACACCTAGATAGACATTAGATCATTATTATATATCTTAATTTTTATTTATTTCTAGTCTCTATTTAAAAAATAAAACTTAAGTAATAATTTAATCATATTTATTACCTATTTGAGTCTTGGACACTATGATCTCACCATCCACATAACCACATAAAATAGTCTCTCTATCCATGAAACCTTTTAGAAACTCCCATGTAGGTTACCTTCTTAGTACAAATTTAGTTGTCATGACTCATGTCCACCTCAACCTATGCTTGAGTGGCCTCTCTATCATCCAACTCTCATTTAGCTCACCTACTAGGTCATCAAGGATGGTGATAGTCTCCACTCTCTCTTACTCATCTTTCCTCCATCGACATCATATCCTTAGTGGTCACTTTCCATCTTATTGTAGATATGGTGGTGGTATTTATATTGCCACTACTTGTGCACTTCTCTCCTCTTGCTCTAATATATGTCATGTTCACCCAATCCATGATCTCTCATGATGTGGTCTAAGTCTTAGCCTCATCACTGGTGGCCCTAGTCCCCTACTCCCCATTGAATCTCTCACATGTCAAGCTCACTACTCAAGAGTCAATATCAATGTCACTAGATGAGGTAATACCATCTATCCTACTACATGTACCACAAAGTGTGGCTCTCTCCACAAGGTGTAGTGTCTGATCGCCTCTATCATCACTATAGCTGGTGTAACTATGTCCCAACTTAGCCATCTAGTTATTATGTGTACGTATGGTTTCCACACTAAGTTTACACATCTCACCATCTACAACTTTATCATGTGGGGCACGGCCCATGCTATCCATTAATATCTCCATCTTCATACTCGAGGAAACCTATCATTGGCCACATGGGTCAACCTAGTCATTTGATAGATAAAAAATAGTTCATATATCCAAGCCATTATTAATATGATCAGTCTTATTGACATTTTACCTCTAACTATCACCTAATACATATCATGTATGAGCTCAACCTATATGGCTAAACCAATATCATATAATACTCCCTCCTCTAGGATTATCCTACTCAAGGCTATCATGAATATAAGTACCTTACCATCTAACTTATGATATAGCACTTACTGTGTCATAAGCCCTATCACAACTTTCTAGATATCTAAAATCTATGATGTATATACATCAAACATGTTGACTCTCTTGCCTACCAATATTATATTTGAGCCTTAGACCATATGGCTAAAGCTCTCATTTTTTCCTTCTTATCTAATATCCCTATAGTCACCAATGATCCTACTAACTATAGCCCTAGGATGGAATGTACATCCTATAGAGTGGTAACTACCTCTACCATGTCCCAATGCACCTACCATATGAAGGTGTTAGTCATTCCTAGAATCTTAGGAATATGACTAATAGATCAACACTCAGGGGAATCCTACACATATTGACTATCCCTCTTAGGCCTATAGATACTAGATTTTCCCTATCTCAAATCATGAAGTGCTCCAATAGATTTTCAAGATATGATGAATCTACCAATCACTAGAATTTGGGTCATCCCTTCAATCAAGAAACAACAAAAAATGTATTAGATCCTTCCTATCATGTATAGTCAAAATACATTATTTTCACAAATTTCAATAAAAAAAATTTTAGATTGCTTTAATTTATTAATTTTTAACCTACTCAATCTTTTTTCCCTTATTTGGTCATTTTAGTCAATTTTAGCCTTTTGCATGCATTTTTGTACCATTCTAGTTCTTTGGTCAACCTAGTTTGATCAAAATTTCCCTATTTTTAACTTGGCTAACTTAAAATTCTATGTTAACCCACTTATTTCCCCTCCTTAGTACTACGAACTTTCAGATTAGTTGGAAAAACTATACTAGGTTAGTAGTTTACAAAACATACAAGGTCAACACATACCTACTAGGTCGATAGTATGGATTTTGCTCATTTTTAGCCTATGAGGTTGACTAGGTTGACCTAGTTGTTTTTCCTTGTCGACCCCTTGCATTTTCCTAAAAATGTGTCTTCTCATAGTTTTTTACCTAATTTCTTCAAACCAATTTCCCATATTTGTTTTTCCTACCTACAGAATCTGATTTTACTTCATTTTAACATCTTGAGATGCTAAAAATTATTTTTTTCTAAAAATCCACTTAATTCATTAAAATAATCAAAAAATGCCTTAAGATTCATAGTTGTCTACCTATAGTGCACCTGATGCTACTCCTAGAACTCCTCCTCATCTATCTTTTCATATCCTTGCCATCCTAGCTCGTTTCATCTCTAGAGCTCTTTTTCTCTCATTCACAAGTCAAAATAACCAAATGACTTCTCTTTCCCCCAATTTGAAACACATTTTCAAAATTCAAATTCTTCAATTATTTTTCTATATTTTTATTCTTTTGATTATATCTTTGTTTCTATTCATCCATTTTTCAAACCATAAAATGCATTAGATTTGAGATGACGTATAGAATTGTTTCCCCCATCATATGCCTATATTTCAAAAATTCCAATTTTTGGCTATTTTTTGCACTAACTTCTACATGTTTGCCTAGTGTTTTTCACATTGAATGCTTGCACATTCTCTTGAAATATACTTCTTCGTATATAATAATAAGGTATGTAAAAGTGTGCTATTTTCAATTTTATCCTTTCATTTATATTATTTGATTCTTATAGCACTTCACTTAGCATCAACATTATTTGTTATCATATTATATTCTAAAACACCATCTTGTGTTGCACTCATGTAACACATGATGAGATTCGATTGGGGCATATGTATACACATAATATTTTTAAAATTTTATCAATTATTGACATTTTGTATCTTGAAAAAACCTATCAAGTATCAATCTCTCTAAGTGCATGCCTTAAGGGGTGTACCAAGAAAGGGGTGGGTAGACCGTTGGTTCTTTGTAAGATTATTATCCCTTTTTCCACTTTCCATCTACATACTTGTA
Organism: Torreya grandis; assembly: GCA_037957365.1. Taxonomy (NCBI): domain Eukaryota; kingdom Viridiplantae; phylum Streptophyta; class Pinopsida; order Cupressales; family Taxaceae; genus Torreya; species Torreya grandis. The sequence continues at coordinate 712,670 of JARHVA010005043.1, read as the reverse complement.
TCCTAAAATAATTACCCTATTTTTATTACTCTATATTGTACCCATTATAAACATTTATCATATCATTATCCTCTTTTTTATTGCCTTGACCCCCTGTAACCAATTGACTATACTAGGTTGACTAGGTTGACCCTGTATAGTTTCTAGCTTCTAATTACTATATAGGGTTAATTGGGTTGACCCTATACTATTTTTTGGTATTTTCACTTGAGAGTTTTGTTATATCTTTGTCTGACCTATATTGGGACTTAGTGATTTATCTCCAAAAAATATATAGGGTCAATTTGGTTGACCTTGTATAACCAATTTAATCGAAAGGATTTGGGATAAGATCTACCAATATATACAAGTTTAGTTCCAACCATTTGAATATAGATATTTGGAGAATAATAAGTATGAATGAACATATGATTATTGACTAGTCTAGTTGAGTAATAAATCTTAAGGTTCCATACATTATTTGGAGATAGGGATATTATCTTTTGGAGAAATCTTTTGGATGCATAGATAGGCTTTGTAGCCTGGAGCTAATTTGTCTTTTTTATCCTTACATACCATTACAATCTCTTATGAAGCACCTTGTCCAAAGGAGAGTTTTTGGCTCAACGTGTTCATCTTCAAGGTAAGTATTCATAACTTTATTTATCCTTTGTAAAAGTAGATAGATAATTCATTTTTTATTCTCATCCATGCACAATGATTTTTTATACATTATCATGGCTATATATCTTATATTCATGTTTATATTAGTTTATTTTATTTATAACCCCCACTTTATGATATAAATTTGGTGTGTACTAGATTATATTTACTTTTTTATTTATTATAATAGAGTGAATATAAAAACCTAAGACTATTTTAGGGTTTTTTTTATTATTTTGTTAGACTGTAGGATTTAAAATCCTTCCTACCATGGTTTATTTTGACAAGTGATCCCCTAACTAGGGCTAGTAGATCCCCATATTGGTTATGATCTTGTTTAATGAATGTATTCCCAATCAAAAGTGTAGGTATGATCTATCCTATATAAACCAATATTGATTTATAGAAATGATGCATTTATGATTTCATACATGTCCTATCTTTTTTTAGAAAATTGTAGAGTTAGTGAAATTTATTGAAATGTTGAAGACAAAAGGGGTTGACTGGTTCAGGTTTAACTGTGTGTACTAAAGATAAAAGATTGGTTCGTAAGAAAAATATTTAGAATTATATAATATGATACTTGTACTTGAGAGTGATATAAAGATAAATAATAATATCTTAAAGGTTTTAGAGGTTATAATAAGTATCCTTTTAGATGTTGAAGATTACATTTTCATGACTATGTTTTGAGGCTAGTTGGCAGTTCTGAGTGGGCTACTTGCAAAGAAGGGTTTGAGTAATTTTACTAGAGGTGTGAAGTGTAAAAAAATATTTTTATGACCCTAAGGTCATGTATATTATATATACTATTTTTTCCATGGTTTATTGGATTTTTTTACTTTAATTGTTCAAGATAGGCTTTTTGAGTATGCACATGCCTAATATGAACAATATTAATGGTATTATTTAAGTAGTGGTTTGAGATAAAAAGTGTAATGGATAAAATATGATACTATAATGGGTATATTTTAATTTCATATTATTTTTTCCTACCATTTTATGTTTTTGTAATTGGTCCAAAGAAGATAAAGTGTAATGTGTCTTAGAACAGACCTAATGGTAAGATAAGGCCTATTTGAGGTAGGTCAGACCTAAAGTGACTCAAATAATATTTTATCCATGTATATTATATGTCATATGATTAATTTCATGTCTAACCTAAGAAGGGTAAGGGTTCTTTTTTTATAAATAAGGATATGAATAAGAAAGACTTGTATACATACTATGCATTTTTAGGACTATTAGAGAGAAGAGAGTGTATGTGAATAAGATAACAAATTGGTGAGAAGAAAAAGGTAAATAAACCATCATAATATAATAAATTATTAATAATGAATATTTTATATAAGTTTTACATATAAGGATCATGGTCATATGGCCTAATCATGTCAAGAAGAGGACTAGTTGAGTGAATAAAGTTTAAGTCTAGTTTGAGAAGGATAGAAGTGTGTGAATAGCTAAGAAATGACATCATCATATAATGTATAGTAAATAAGGTATTATGAATGATATAATGTTTTTTAGGTGTCTGATTTGGTACTAATTCATCTAAAGGGGTTGGTTCCTCATTGCAATTACGTGCTTGTTAAAGCCTAGCTGAGCTGGTGGTTAGCTAGTTGGGATTTGTGCTCCATGTGAAGTGGGTGATACACTAAAATTGATTTTATTTTTATAATATTGTATTTTAGTTATATATATATATCAATGAATTTTCATCCCCTTGAGTTTTTTCCATACATATTTTGTGTGATCTTGTGTTATTATGTTTCATGCTTGTATACTTAATTACTTATGCATTGTTTGATACACATGCTTGAATGAATGTTCATGAATACTTAAGTAGAATTAAAGGAAAGTTTTTTTAAGACTAATTAACCCACCCCATATATCATTAATTTGTATTCCAACTTTATATATCATATCTTAGTCCTTGAAATCAACTCTAGAAACCTAAAGGATATCCTAGAAGCAAGGATGGATAGTTAGTAAACTCACAGTGGTTCTTTTACATGTAAGGATCTATTATTCAATAGATATAATTATGCCTTATGGAATTTTAGGATGAATATTTATGTCATGTATAAAGTTCAAGATATATATTATTTAGTTGTGGATGTCTATAATTCTCTTCCTATTCCACCAACTAATTCAATAGGTAAGAGAGCTAGTGAAAATAACTCCAAGGCACTGAATGCCATTCTTTGTGGCCTATCAGAGGTTGATAATGTCATGGTAATGAACTATTAATAAGATAAATATATATGGGAAAATTTTAAGAATATCTATGAAGGAGACACCAAGGTGAAGATTTCCAAGTTTTAGACCCACCAAAGATAGTTTAAAAGATTAAAGGTGGATGAAGATGAAACCCTTGCATCTTACTTGTTGAGGGTTGATGAAGTTGTCAATATAATTAAAATATTAAGATAAAAAGTGAAATAATATATTTTTGTTAAAAAAGTGTGGATATCACTAAATCCTAAGATTGAATCTAAGGTGTCTATAGTATAAGGGATATAATATTTGGACAAGCTAAGCATGGATGGTCTTCATGGCATCTTAACTACCTATGAACTAATAAAAAATGAAGGGAGACCTCCCAAGAAGGAAGCACTTTTTAAAGTTGAGATAAAATAAAAATCCAAGAATGTCAAGGATGAATAATGTTCATATGTTGATGATGATTAACTAATAGCCATTTTTATAAGGAAATTGAGGTTTAGCTCATGTATGTCTTACAAGTGTAAACTACCCTTCAAATGTTTCAATTATGGCAATATTAGTCACTTTGCATCCAACTATCCTAAAATGGATAGAGCCAATCATGAATAACATGATGAACATCATGGAGTTGATAAAATGGCCTATAATCCTATAAAAAAAAACAAGTTAAGTATGAAGGTAAGAAAGGAACATTCAAGAACAAGAAGAACTTCTATATTGAAGAAGATAACTCTTTTGATGTGACTCAAGTGAATATAATAGTGATGATGGTATTAATGAACCTAAACATGATAATAGTGAAACCTTATTAATTTCCATAGAATTAGACAATGAGGTTTGATCAAATGGTAAAGGCCTTATGGTTAATGTAGAACTAGATGAAGAAGAAGTTGAAGTAAACCTTGAGGTAGAGTAGGTAATTTCCCTAGTAGAATTGAAGTTCTAAGAGAGAAAGAATCACAAAATAGGATCATTAGTTAATAAGTATTAAGATTATATTAGATTATTTTATGAAATGATGAGTAACACTTCCAAAATGTATGATGAGATCATCAATCAAGTTGAGGAACATATGGAGGTAGTCAATGCAATCCACAAAGCTAAATAGGAAGAATGCATCAGGTATGAAACTAAAATAGAATACCTATAAATTTGAGTTTGATAAATAATATATCAAGGTGAAGAGATTTGTGAAGTTTTAAAATAGAACTAATGCTCTAGATGATATCTTGAGTATTAAAAAATCTACAAGTGACAAGACAAGTCTTGGTTTTAAAGAAGAACAAAAGGTGGAAACTCAAGTCAAATATAAGTCCATAGAAGACAAGAAGGTCAACATCAAAAGACCTATCAAATAACTAAGTTCTATAGGATATACCAATTCATTTAATGGTTACTATTTTATGTGTAGTCAATTTGGTCATAGAGAAATAAGATGTAGAAGACCTTCTCATAATGATTATTGATGGAACTATGGATGGATTCAAAGTTCACACCAGTCAATTTATGTGTTTAAGATGGTTTGATAAATTTGTCATAATATAAAACATATTTAAATATTATGTCCTAACATATGTATAATATCATCAAATCAAAATAGGAGGTTTGAATACCCTATAATGTAATAAATAAGGCAAATGAATGTATGAAAACCAAAGATAACAAAGATGAGTTATGATCAGTCAACAAGCTCAAGTGGACTATTTTATATGATAAAACATGATTTAGATGTGAAATCAAGTTAGGAATGCTTATTTTCAACCAAAATTTATTATAAAAATGTTGATGAAGAGATCAATCCTATAATGCCAATAAATTCCAAAAGGATATTTAAGGACATTCATTCATGTTAGAGCATGAAATGGGAATCTCCTAGAATTGTGATATTTTTGTGTTGTATGGAAAGGGGTGACTTTATTATGATTCATGAAGACACTATCTATTATGAAAATCATGGTGGATGATTTTATTAAGGGGGAACATGATCCTATGTTACATCATAACCTATGTTGTAAGAAGCTGTGATTCTATATGGTAGTTTTTTGAAGACCCTTTGTTATTAATGTAAAATGGGATAAAGTTCAAGAAGGGAGTTTGAATAGAGTGGGGGAGATGAGAGTGATCAGTTTGAAGAATTTTTTTACATCAATTATAAAGGGATATTTTGTTAAGAAGTGTTATCATTGATGTCAAGGTTAAGGTTGATGTCAAGAGACATCTAGTAAAGATGCTTAGTGAAGTGGTACATGAGAAGGAATCCATATGATGAGAGAATTTGAAGGCATATTATTTTATATTTGTTGAGAGATAGTTTTAAGGAAACATAATGATTATTTTTATGTTAATGACAAGGATTGGTACAAGGTAAGCATGTTTTATTACTAGTCCTTGAGAAAAATGTTCTTGAGAAGCCTAATCATAACAATCATAGTCATATCATGATCATATGTATGATGAACATTGAAATATTTGTATATAGGTATGATATTTTATAAGGAACATAAAATTAATGTGATAAAGGTGTATCAGTATCAAAGAGGGTTTCAAGATTAGTTGTTAAGCTTCATGTTATTGAAAAGCATAGTCATGACAGTAGTCATAGCATGAAAAGACCTTGTGAGAAGATAAAATATCGATGTCCTTATAATATGAATGCATAGAGACATAAAAGGATATATTATATTTCTAAAGAATAATATGAGGCATTGGATTACTCATAATATTCTTAGATTGAGCCTACAGAGGTAAGACCCACAAACCTAGTATGTAACTGGACCATATCTAAAATCTTCTTAGCCTAATGAAGCATCATGATCTACTTTTAAGGAATATGAAGGATTTTTGACACTTAATGAAAATTAGAGATGCTATGAGAGAATGTAAGTGATGTGGAGAGTGATTGGATAGTGGTGACAAGTTCTATTTGAAGGCATGATGTGATTTTCAGGTCAAAGCCAAGAAAATAAAGAGAGAGATGATGGCCAAATGACGTATGAGTTATAAATCAAGATAATAATGATCATGTGATAATTTTAAATGGTTTGATATGTTCTAACACTTGGTTTTACCAAATTTTAGGTCAAACATTGAAGGTTAAGGCAAGAAAAAGTGTTTTGAGGTCTCTCATTTGGACATAATGAAGGGTTCTCAACCTAAGAATAACTTTCAAGTGATCATTGGCACATGTAACCTATACATGGGATCATAATATATTAATGGTATATGGTGAATCATATTATCTCAAATTTATAATATTTGGTTTCTATAATGAATGGATAAGCTTTATGAATGATCGTTAATATTAGAAGATGGTTTAAACCCTCAATGAATCGTAATAGTGACCCAATATGAAAGATCTTATTTGAAAGTGATATTAATGGATTCATATGGATATTTAATCTATTATATAATGTATTAAAATCTCCTAGTGTGATTGGCTTGTTAGGTGACTAAGTGGACCCTATAGGAAAGGCCTTGTTTCTCAAAGATTTGTTGTAGAAGTTAGATTTGACCAATTCAAAGTTGATAAATGGATGAAGAATAAAGAGTGAGACTTTTATATTATTTAAATAGTATTTTCTATCATTTTATATCCATTAAATGTGTTAAACTGGTCATACAAGTTGACCTATCACTAAAAATCCTAACAATGCAAACAGTGAGAAAATGAGGCAAAAGTGAGAAGGTGATTAGGTATATGTTATCATGGATAAGGGATGAATTAAAGTGCGTGGAAATGTTTTTAAAAACCTTAAATATATTTTAATATTGGATAGAATATTTGGATATCATTTTATATGATGAAAATGTTGCTCATATGTTGACTTGTCTAGTGTAGATGAGATAGTGAAGGTGTAAGGCTATGAGTTTGGTGTGTAAGAATAATATTGACATATAACCATGTTATATTTTTATATTAAAAGTATACAATGATATAATAAGATAATATAAATACATTTTAACTCTCATAAATTGTCTACATAGGTGTTTAACATTAAAATCAACATGATTGGTCATAAAATTGGTAGTTCTAGGTAAGCAAATTACAATGATGAGTTTGAGTCTCTATGCCTTGAGATGAACTATCCAATGTATATTATCTTATTTTTTTGAATATGTATGTAATAAAAATTATTTTTAAAATATTTTATATTTATTTAAAGTGATTAAATGTTTAAGTCAAAAGGGGTTGAATGATTTAGGTTTGACTGTGTGTACTCAAGATAATAGATTGGTCTACAAGACCAATATTTGGCATAATAGATTCATCTAAAAGACCAATATTTGGAAATATAAATGATGATAATTTTAATTTAGAGTGATATATATGTGTTAAATAATATAATTAATATTTAAAAGGTAATAATAATAATAATAATTTTATGTGTTTAATAAAATGTTTGTATGATTGTGTTTTGATTTGAGTTGGTAACTCTTAGTGGGTAAGATGAAGAGAAGGGTTTGAGTAATTTTGCCCTAATTTGTGAATTATAAAACATATGGAAATGAGCATGAGGTCATTTTGATTTTTTATATATTATTTTTTTACATGGTGTTTTTGAAAATTTATTTTCTTACATTAGTTGTTCAAAATGGACCTTTTAGGTATACACATGCCTAATACGGACAATACTAATAGTGTGTTTCAAGTAGTGGTTTGAGATAAAAAGTGTCATGGATAAAATATGAGCCTTGAATGGGTATATTTTAATGGAATATTATGTTTTAATATGATTTTAGGTCCTTTTAAGTGTTCCAAGGAAGATAAAGTGTAATGTGTCTTAGAACAAACATAATAGGATTAGGTCTCTACGAGACCTAAAGGTAAGATAAGGCCTAATTGAGGTAGGTCAGACCTAATAGGACTCAAAGAATGTTTGATCCATTTATATGATATTTATTATGATTAATATCAATGCTGACCTAATAATGGTAAGGGTGTTTGGCTAACTAGGAATAATATGAATAAGAAAGACTTATATAGATACTAGGCATTTTTAGGCCTATTAAAGAGAAGAGAGTGTAACCAGATAAGATAACAAATTTGTGAGTAAAATAAAGTCTCATATACCATCATAATATCATAAAGGATAATTTATGGATATTTTATATAAGTTCCTCATATGATTATCATGGTCATATGAACTAATCAACTCAGGAAGAGGTCTAACTGAGTAAAGAAGGTTAGAGGCTAGTTTGAGAGGGACAAAAGTGTGAGAAGAGTTGAGAAAGGATATTATCATATATTTTATGAAAAATAATGTATTATGAAGGTGATCAATTGTTTTAGGTTTTTGAGTTGGCACCGAGTCATTTAAGTGGGTTTATGCCTTCTTTCAATTAGGTGTTTGATAATGCCTACCTGAGTGGGTGCTTAGCTAGTTGGGGTTAGTGTTCCATGTGAAGTAGGATATTCACTAAAGTTAATTTTTGTATTATAGTAATGTATTTAATGTGTATATATTAGTGGTTTTTCATCCCCTTGAGTGTTTCCCAAACATATGTCATGATATCTTGTGTTCTTGTATTTCATGCTTGTATAGTTGATTACTTATCCATTGTTTGATTAACATGCCTAAGTGAATATTCATGAATAATTAAGTTAAATTTAAAGAAAGGTTTTTGAATATTGATTCACCCCTAGTCATTTTACTTCCAACATCTAAAAAATAACAAATTTTCCATTTTGTATTTAATTTTTATAAGATTTAATATGACAGGTTAAGGAAATCCTTGTACCAGAGTGCTTCAATCTCTTATGTTGATGAGGGCATTCATGTATTTTATAATCACATTTCCTCTACCATAGATTATAAGATAATAGAGTCAAATTTATAAGTGGTTTAACCATGGTTAAATCCTCCTAAATGTCATTTATGAGTCTCCAAATATATTTGTCATTAAATTTATCATTTCTAATTGTCTCCACATGAAAACAATTTAATACCTACATTATCCTTCTTGTGATAACTTTTTCAATTAGATTAAATAATTATGAAACACACTATTTTGATAGAGCATACGTAATTCATCGATAATAATTGACAGGGTAACATTTATAGTCTTGTAATTATTTGAGCATAAAATCATCAATACCAAATGAATTTATCATATTCTAAATATAATAATTCCATTTTTACCTATTTACACCCAAGATATAATGCACATATAAAAATATCCATTTGGTTGATGTAGGTGATATTTTTTATTCCATCAATCTTATACATGACCACTTTTGATAACATATTTAGAGAACTTGGATTATAACTAGTTGAGTGTGGGAGTATTTGGAATGTTAGGAATAAAAGATAAGTACTATTTTGATTTATGATTAGTGAACTATGTTTGGTTTTGTAAATTTTTAGAGGAAAAATAATTGATCAAATATAAATCAATATTGATATAGTAATTTTTATTTTTATTTTAATAAATTTTAATGGACTTTTATGAATGTTTTTTTTCATGATATAATAATTATTTATCATTATTTAATAAAATAACTAAAACCCTATATTAAAATATCCATTGATTCCAATTTTAAACCCCATCTTTGATTTTGTAGTTATTTTCACTAAAGTATAAGATCCATTTCCTTAAATCCTAGTGTGTGTCCTTCCATGAAAATATTGTAAGGTTTAGGGTGGTTGAAAAACTATTAATGAATAACTAAATTATTGTGATTATCTCACCAATAAGGAACTAATGACTCATATATATCAAAAGGGTAAAATAAACCGAATAAACATTACAAAACCTCCAAAATTAGGATTAATTTAAATATATGTCATTATTATTTCCTCACTAAAATAATTATAATGGTTGATACATTGAAACAATGTATAAAAAAAATTTAGAGATCATATTTTTAAAATGTTACCAATGTGAAATTATATAAATTATCATGTTACTAAGTAATAGGTTTTTCTATCCATAAGTCGACCACACATATATCAAAACACACTAGTTATTAATGGAGTATCATAAAACCCAAGAGGTAAAACCAAGGATAAAAAATAAAAAACAAAAAACATATTATATGTAATGAGAGGAAGAATAAAATAATAAACACGTTAAGGGTTTAAACAGAAAAGCTAAAATAAGAGGAGAATTTATACTAACCTAAAACTTCCTTCGACTTGTTTGCTAATAAATGTGTTTTATATTTGAGGTTTATAAGATGGTTTGGAAAAGAACATTTTTCAAGTTCAATACTTAAATGGATTGAGTCTAAGGACCTTAAATATAAATGATTGTATTGTTATGGTCCTTAGTTTGTTGGTTTAGTGTGGTCATTATTATTAGGATCTCTCTTGATGGGATTACTTATTTGATATGGTGGAACATAATTCCTAGTAGTAATTGGAAATATTGTGGTAGAATATGTGGAAAAAGTAAGGATTCCATACAATTTTATGTGTATCAAGTGAGTTGGAACTATAATTTTAAGATATTTGAGGTCGTTTGTGTTTGGAGGAGAGCTCCTTACTACAACCATTCTAGTGTATACTTTATTATTTTTAGGATGTGAGAGCATAACTTATATTTAAACCAATTAGGGATGATAATATGAAAGAGGATTTCAAACTTTGTAAAATTATTGAAATAAGAGGTTTGGCTAACTTCATGCAATATATTGAAGGGAACAACATTCATGTTTCTTATAGATTTGTGAAGGGTCGGAAGGATGGAATTATGTAGATCAATGATGCCTATATTGAAATTATAGAAGAATTCATCACTCAGATAATGGGTTTTAAAGTGGAGGTTACTAATATTTAAAAATCTAGGAGGGATTACATAGATGAGAAGCACAAATTCATGTTGGATGGTAAAGAGTTATTTTCAATATAAAGTGGTTTTCCAAATAGGACTTTCAATTTATGTTTAGAGACATTGATAATAAATTAATGATGTTAATCACCCTTGAATATATACATAGGGTGGTTCAATTATATCATTTTTTTAAACTACTTTAGACACATTATTTTGTTATGTTTTTTGTTTTACATATTTCATTCTATAGAGGGATATCTAATGGATGTGAAAAGGGGTAATAAAATAGATCCATTTACTAGGATATAATATTATTTATCTAAAATTATTTTAAAAACATTAAAAAGGACCCTTATTGTAATCCTAAGCTATAAAAATAGAGGATGATTGGAGGTTTCCAACATAATTTAAGGGGTGACTCCAAGGGGAAAATATGACACATGTGATGGGGAAGAACTAAAATGTGTAGGAAATAGAAATGATAATGCACCAAAATTTTTATATATTCAATTTAGAGATGTTATGGAGTGTTTACAATGTATTAAAACCAAGGGAGATAGAATTTTATATTTTTAAGATGAGAATCCAAATGGTAAGTGTAAGATAAATGCTAAATTTGGAAAAGTGGTGGAGAACATTAAATATCATAGTAATATCAAAGAGATAAAGGATTAATTAGGACTTTAAAATGACTCACTAAGATCATTTATGAGGGAACATTATTCTTTGAAAGATCAAGTTATGAATATAAATTATGCAAGCAGTATTCATGAGAAAAAAGGAGATCAGATTGAATGGGGATTCAAGTGAAGAGACTTAGAGATAAGGTGTCCATTGTGGAGTAAATAATTAAATAATTAAAATAAAATTTAAATATTTTGGTTGGTGTTAGTAATACTTCTATGAATAATAACATTTTTAGTATGGAGACTCTTAGGCATTTATTTGGGGTACGGTGGTTTATGAAGAGAATAAAGTGAAAAATAAGGGTAATGACATTATTATTTAGAATGAAATTGGTCAAAAAACCTAACTCTTTCAATATATGGACAAATACCCAAAAATAGTGATTTTTATTTGGGATGATTTATTTGTATATCATTAATGCTAAGGCATCCTTGTTGTTAGGATTAAGGTGAACTGACCTTTGACTAGTGTGGAATCTATGTTGGCCATAATTGGAGACTCAAGTATCCCAAATATTTATAAAAGTAGATAAATCCAATGGAATTAAGAAAGGAACCCGATCCAGGGCACACCAGTAGGCATAGGTTACTAGAGAGAAAAGCATGTCCAAATAAAATTCCCCCACAAGACCAAGTAAGTGTGTGGGTCATCGAGGGAAAAATGTGACATTGTCCCATAAAATTAATATGGAACACTTAGGAAAATAAAATAAAACCAAAATAAAAAATAGGAGCACCAAAAACCAAAAATAAGAACCAAAAAAACAATTACAATATGCTCCATAGATTGATCATGCTCAAGATGTGTTGCATATATTCTTGAAATTTGATTTTTCTAAAAAAATAATTATGGTGAAATTTTGATTCCCCAATCATGCATCAAAAACCCCTAATAATAATTATGATCCTTTGGGTTGAGGTTACATTTCTGGACTCATTAGGCCTCAGTGCATGAATTCTTGATATGACCAAATTTTCTAAAACATGAGTAAATTATTTATCCTTATAAAAAATAATTTACTCATTATAGTATATTAGATCATAATTTAACTTAATATATTTATTAATATTCTATTAAATATAAACTAACACACAAAATTTGGCATAAACTATCATTTTACAAGACTATGTATCATGATTAATATTCACGAGCATATAAAAAATTCTAGCAATACTTTTTAGGATCCAGTTCACCCAGAATATAGGATGGGGCTAGGGATTTATATCGATAGATGAGTGTAATCCAATTTTAAATTAAAATAAGAAAAATTTATTTTCAAGGGTTCAAGTATGAGGATTTACCTCCACATCAATAATGGGCCTTCATTAAGGATTCTCATGTT